>JADRCD010207807.1:0-28286 GCA_019843815.1 Montemys delectorum | reverse complement strand
TCTCTCTCTCTCTCTCTCTCTCTCTCTCTCTCTCTCTCTCTCTCTCTCTTTCTCTCTCTCTCTCTGCCCCATGTGTGAAAATGTATATTCATAATACATATACATATGTGTATTTATATGCGTATACATATACATACACATGTGTGTATGTATACACATATGTGTATGACTGGCTGAGCTAAGCCAGCTCAGTCAGTCAACAGAGTCTCTAGGGAGGGAGGAAGGATTTAAAAAAAGAAGAAAAAGAAAAAATGAAAAAAAAAAAGGAAAAGACAATTAGGCAACATTATAACATGACCTCTCCAAAGCTATTTTCCCCTCCAATCTCCTTTATATCATTCTAGGTACATTTAAAGAATAGAATCAGTTCTAAATCAAAGACAAAGTAGTCAAGGAACAAACAAGGCAAAAAGAAAGTAGTCAAGGAATAGTCAAGCCATAAACAAAGTTCCCATGATTGCTGTATTCAGGGACTTATTGAGAAGACCAAGGCACAAAGAACATTCCTCAACTGTATTCATCTTGAGCCTTGTTCTAGCCCAATATCAAATGCTTATGTGAGTCCATTCCCTTGTCCTAGCCCAATGTAAATCTTCTTACCAAATTCCTTGAAGTGGCCCCAAGAGCTCTCCATATCTCCCTGGTTTTTTGTTTCATAAATGGACTGCATCTGTCTTCGAAGGTTCTGACAAGACTACTTTCCTTACCCAGCATTGAATATCCACTATCCAAAGCAATGCATTTCTGCCTCAGGTGGGTAAGCCTCTGTGCAGAACTTATCCATCATTGACTGCCAGCCTGTTAAATTGATGACACTGTCTGGGGATCCATTTTTAGTTTCAAGCCATGTATTTTGGCCACTAACATGTTGATGTTGTTAAAGGCAAGTTTTATAGAAATGGGCAGGAATAAAAGAATTTTGAGGACAAGAAGGGCCAACATGATCAAATTATATATGCCATTCTTGGAGCTTGACCAAGATGAAAATGGTGACCTTAAGCCAAGAATAATTTTATCAGTAGTATCTGCAGCATCAAAACTCAGCAGAGCAGCATTCTTTAAATTCATATTCTCAGTATGCAAGGTTAAAATATCCAGAGAGATGTTAGAACTATGCCAAATACCCTGTGAATGTCTTTGAATTTTCTCCCAATTATAGTGGCTATCATTGCAAATTTTTGAGGTGACACAAATCCATTGGTATTTAGTGTGACACTTGAGATGGCTTCTCATTCTTAAACTCTAAACTTCCTCTTCAATAAATTGAGTAATATCATAGAGAACATCAATTCATTACTCCAAATACCTATGTAAATCTTCTTAAGAACTCAGAGCATTAGTAACATTTTTTTTTTTTTTTGCTAAATGATTTTAAAAAGTGGCTGTCTTAACTTCTTGCATCAAAGCAATTGCAGAAGCAGTGGTGCTAGCTATTAATGTAATCAAAGCTACTATACCGGAAATAATCAAGCCCACTGCCCTCTTGCCTCTGCTTAAAGCCTGACTCACTTCTTCCAACATTTGTAAGCTTTTTTCACAATACCAAGGTCCTATCATACTCAAATGCAATAAAACAAAAGCTAGTTGAAAGACCACCATAACCGACATGCCCTGCACGCACACACACACACACACACACACACACACACACACGTGTGTGTGTATATATACATATATTTACACACATATATGTGTATGTGAGTGTATATATATGTATATATGTGCATATATACATATATGTGTGAGTGTGTGTGTGTGTGTGTGTGTGTGTCCGTGTATTTCTTTGGCTGCCCCCTACTACTACATGATCAGACTTTATTGCTGAGGCTACAACCTACCTTAGTTGTAAGATACGAAGAAATCAAGGAGCTGGAAAATTCCTATCTGCTGATTAGCTTTCATAGTGCCGGAGGATACTAAGCAGGCTGCTAGAGGAAAAAAATATATCAATGGTCTTACTCAGTGAATCCCTCAGATTATGATTTTAATTAGTAAGGCAAGATGTGCTACTTGTGTGATAGTAGCACAACTGTTATGGCGTAACTAGCTGCCCTCTGGATTGGAGGCCTTATTGCAGGAGGGAATTCATGTGTGGTATTCTAAACTGGGTGGATAGGGAAGTCATAGTCTCTAAGACAATTGTTCTTAACTTTCCGAATGCTGTGACACTTTAATGTAGTTCCTTATGTTGTGGTGGCCACTAGTAATGGAATAATTTGTGTTGCTATTTCATAACTGTAATTTTGTGTTTCCAATGGTCTTGAGTGGCCCCTGCGAGAGGGTCATTTGACCTCCAAAGGTTGAGAACCTAGGGGAAATCTTACTACTATTTCTGAGCTAAATTGATGTGGCACCAAATTGCCCTCTATCAATCTGTGTTTATACACATAGACAAATTCTACTCTCAAATTTAATCAAAGAAGCTTCTCCTTGCACAGGACAGTAGTTAAGTGTAGAAACCCTTTGCTTCTCAAGATTCTGAAAATAAATTACAACTGGCCACCCCGTTCTAACCAAAACAATCCTCAAAGACTCAAGGAACATCCTAAAAGAGGAGGTGGAATATAAGAGCCAGACATGGAGAAAGGCTCCAAAATACTTACTCCTAGGCATCACACAGCCATTGCAAACATGAGCTCACAGCAGTTAGGGTTACCTGCACGAGGCCTGCACAAGACTGGTCTGTCCACAGTTAGCCCTGGAGGGAGAGAGCCACACCATTCCCTGTTAAATTATTGCTTACTGATAGATTCTGTGAAGGGGAGTCACTAGTTTCAATTGTGTACCCAGTGGGATCCCATCAGAATCCAAACCCGTAGTCATACAGATGGCCCTGGTTAACTCAACGGGTCACAAAACAAACAAACACAAATAACAAAAACATGGTAAAGGGATTTGTAGGGAGGGTGAGGACTGATAGAGGTTGAGATGGAGTAAGAAAGGATAGGGACATGAGTAATCAGAATGTATTATATGCACGTATGACTATGTTAAAGAATACAAATGTATCCATAAAAATGGGGTGGTAGGACTATTATGTCACGGAGGTCACTACTTGGCACGTACTCTCTGCCTCTGATGCAAATGATGAAGGTAGTTATAACTCTATATGGAAGAGTCAGGTGAAGTCTTTTTATTTCTATTATTAGCTAAGTGTAGGGAGGTACATTGGCTTCTTAATGTAGCACAATTTATTTGAGTAAGTCAGTAAGTTAGCATGTGCCTAAAGCTGATAAAATCTGACTGCAAAACAGGATTTAGCCAGGGGATGGTTGCCATATGTCCCTTTAAGCAACTCAAGCTTTTTGCTTGCTAATCAGGAGACCCCGTATGTGTCCAGTGATGCTGATGTTAAGCATCTTAAATACTTATGATGTGCTTTCTCAAGTTGAAGAAAGCTACACCACTAATCCTTCAAGAGGGCTGCCTTCTATCCCTATAGATGCCCAGTAAAGTGCCTCACACACTGTGGAGGTTCTTGACTATCTGATGTAATACTTTTCTAACAGAATAACAAAGCCAGACATTCCCCTGCTCCAGTATCAGTATTCAGGAGAGATTCACTGGCAGTAAGGTATCAGGTTTATTCAAGAACTGGAATCTTGAGAAGACACAGAGGGTTTGTATCTTTGCCTCAAAGCTCTACCATGGGTCATGAGTAAGGATTCATGGAGAAGGAAAGTAGTTAACAGTGTTCAGGAAGTTTACATGGGCGGGGGTCCTTTTGGTCAGAACATGTCAGTGAGCTTGGACATCTGGGAGCTAAGCTAATCTGAGAAGAGGGTTCTCTTCTGCAAAACGGATTGGGAGGGGGCAGAAGAGCTCCGAGTGAAGGGAGACGATGGTTTTAGAGGAGTTGTTAATTTGTTTTTCTCTAGTCCTCCAATGCATGGTAGTGTTACTAGACACAGCCACCCTGCTTCCAGAACTTGGAGAGTAAACTCTGCACTGCTAGAAATTGCCTGAGCAAGCCTAACTCATGGGAGGTGGACGATGTCCACTGAAGACTTTTCTTTCTGTTTGGGGACCATGTCATGATTTTAAGCCACACACCAGACTGCTCACATCCTTGGTCATCCTTTGCCCCATTCCATCTATCTACTCCCCCTTCCCCCACCACTGGATAGAACACTGCTCAATGACTTTAAATGTGAACTGATGAATAGAAAAAGCAGGAACAGAATGAAGTGAGTAAATTTACAGGCTACAAAGACTACAGCAGACTCAGATTCTCATGAATTGCAAATTTATTGACTGAAGAGGCACTGGAATTGGGAGGTAGTCATTCAGAAACCAAGAAGAAAAATCTGCACAAGATTAAACACCTTGAGCGACTCAGTGGTTTCTTCGGGGGGTGGGGGTGGGGGCTTAAAATGTGAAGGGTTTGGAAACTTCAGGCAAATTCATGAGAAACTTAAGCCTATAGGCGCCCACGGAGAACTCTTCCAGCTCTGTTGTCTCCGTTGCAGCCCGGTGACCTTACTTGCAAGGCCAGGTAGGCGCCTGCTTCTGCTGGGTCTGGTGGCAGACTGGCACACCCTTGCCACCTCCAGATCCGCCCCCAGAGGAGCCGCCTCCGCAGCTGGAGCCGCCGCCGCCGCCTCCGGAGTATCCGCCTCCGCAGCCACCGCCGCTGCCCCCTGAAGAGCCGCCGCCACAGCCACTGCCGCCTCCGGAGTAGCCTCCACCGCAGCCACCGCTGCCGCCGCCACCACCGCTAGAGTAGCAGCCGCCGCCGCCACCGGAGGAGCCACCTCCGCAGCTACCACCTCCGCCAGAAGAGCCCCCTCCGTAGCTCTGCTGGGGGGCGCAGGAGGTCTGACTGGCCTGCTGCGAGGAGTAGTAGCCGCCGCCGCCAGAGGAGCCGCCGCCGCAGCTGCCACCGCCACCACCGGAATAGCCGCCGCCGCTGCCGCCGCAACTGGAGCCACCACCGGAGGAGCCGCCTCCGCAGCTGGAGCCTCCGCCCCCGGAGTAGCCGCCACCGCAGCTGGAGCCTCCGCCCCCGGAGTAGCCGCCGCCGCCGCCGCAGCTGGAGCCACCGCTAGAACCGCCTCCGTAGCTCTGACACTGATACTGTTGGGCCGATCCGCCGCCGCCACCACCGGAGGAACCACCTCCGCAGCTGCCGCCGCCGCCGCCACCGGAGTATCCGCCGCCGCCGCAGCTGGATCCACCGCCGCCTGAGTAGCCGCCGCCACAGCTGGAGCCTCCGCCGCTTCCTCCGCCTCCGGAGTAGCCGCCGCCGCAGCTGGAGCCACCGGAGTACTTGCCCCCTCCGGAACCGCCGCCGCAGCTACCGGAGCTGCTGCCTCCGGAGGAGCCTCCGCAGTAGGAGCCGCCGCCGCCGCCTCCGGATCCGCCTCCGCAGCTGGAGCCGCCGCCCCCGCCGGAGTAGCCACCGCCGCAGCTGGAGCCGCCGCTACCGCCACCGGAGTACTTAACGCCCCCACCGGAGCCTCCACCTCCTCCACAGCTGGAACCACCCCCGGAGTAGCCGCCGCCGCCGCAGCTGGAGCCGCCGCCTCCCCCGGAGTAGCCACCGCCGCAGCTGGAGCCGCCGCCTCCCCCGGAGTAGCCACCGCCGCAGCTGGAGCCGCCGCCTCCCCCGGAGTAGCCACCGCCGCAGCTGGAGCCGCCGCCGCCACCGGAGTAGCCGCCTCCGCAGCTAGAGCCGCCGCCGCCACCGGAATACTTGACGCCCCCACCGGAGCCGCCTCCGCCGCCGCAGCTGGAACCACCTCCGTAGGAACCACCGCCACCGCCTCCGCAGCTAGAACCTCCTCCAGATGAGCCACCTCCACAGCTGGAGCCGCCCCCGCTACCACCACCGCTACAATAGCCGCCGCCACCGCCGCCGCCGCCTCCTCCTCCACCAGAGGTCTTTCCACAACCCACAGGAGGACAGGGAGTGGGCTGCTTTTTCTGGTGAGACATCTTGTTTAAGGAGAAGGGGAACCCTGGAGAGAGAGAGAGCAGAAGAACAACATTGGACCAGCAGCGATAGGACGCTGCCAAGGAGGCACATGCATCCATGCAAACATCCTCTGACTCCCAGCTTCGTGTCAGCCAGGTGTCTGGACTCCATTCATGGACTGCCTAGCTCTTCAAAAGTCCCGTTAGTAGTGCCTCTCCCCCTACTTCCCCTCAACTCTGCCTTTCTTTTGCTATGTGATTTGGCGAGGAGGACCCCCACATTTCCACCTGCTTTTGATCTTCCATTAAGAAACACTCCATCTCTAAGGGTGCTGCCAAGTTCCAGTGCTGATTCTTTAAATTCAGTAGAAAGTTGCAAAAATGTCCACGTGGATTTCACTCATTCCCAGCACAACAAGAAAATATTTGTTTGGACGTTAGCATTTTCTGCAAAAAGTCCTTAGTTTAAGCTCTTGATCTGTCCTACTGAGTGAGGATATGCTCCAAGGGCCAGTTATTAGACAAGACAGCTCTACTGTGTTCCTGTCTGCAATGGAAGAACTCTGAACCTTTTGGACCAGGACATCTAACCAGAAGAGAGCAGACATCTTATTGAGGATATGCAGGAAATCTAAATTTGATAGAGAACTAGTAGGAAGTTGTGTAGTTCAGCATCTCACAAGTCATTTATCTGTCAGAACATCTGCCCTCATAAAGCAGAGCTTGGGTTTTTTGTGGCTTCTCAAATATCTCCTCTTAGCACCATTCTGTGACTTCTCCTCCCTACTCTATCTGCCAGGTTCAAAAGGTTCATCCACCCCACGGAGGCCTGCCACTGCAATCTGCCAGTATTCTAACCCTCAGCTCCTGGGATGCCAGAGAAGTAGGAGATAGTCCTATCTTCACGGAGTTTAACGTTCTGCCCAGAAGACCGGACACACCATCTGCCCAGCAGCAGCTTACCATTCTCCCAGTACTTTCCTAGAGCCCTTCTCAATTTGAACACAGTACCTTCCAAAGGGGAGAGAAGCCTTGTCCCTCAACCTCTCTGTAAGCTGAGTAAGGCCAGCTGGAGAGATCAGAGAGCCAGGAGAGCCCACACTTACCTGAAGCACCAGGGGAGATGAGTGAGGGAAGGAGGTGTTGGTGATGTGAGGGACACTGGGGCTCCTGTGTTTTATACTCTTGGCCTGCTCTGACTCATCTATTGATCAGGCACCTCCTCCCTGTGATTGCAGGCAAAGGATTGACCCATTCATGAAGATTTCAAATTCTTAGGATAGGGATAGGCAGTTTAGGGTATGACTGGCCACTTCTCTGATGTAACAGTGAGCAGGTTGGTCATTAGAGATGGCCAGCAGAGTGGATGGCAGAAATTGTTTTCAAAACTTCTGTATAGGTTGCGTGCCATAACCAGAGGACTATACTTGAGGACTAGGTTCCTATGAAGCAGCCTAAGAGAATCTAGAGATCTACAACATTGTCTAAGACATAGAAGCCCATGCAGTTGCATCTTTCTAGTTGGAACGTTTGATTTTGTTTTTTGTTGTTGTTGCTGTTGTTGTTGTTGTGTTTTTTGCTTTTTTTGTAGCTCTTTTTTTAATTAGGTATTTTCTTTATTTACATGTCAATTTCTCCTTTCCAGTTTCCCCTCCAAAAAACAAACAAAAACAAACAAACAAAACCAACAAGAACAAACTTCTGTTGTCTCCCCCATCCCCATGCCTGCCACCCTACCCTCTCCCACTTATTGGCCCTAGCATTCTCCTACACTGGGGCACAGAACCTTCACAGGGCCGAGGACCTCTCTTCCTATTGATGATCAGATTTGCAATCCTTTGATTTCGTTACTTTGGAAATCCTCAAAATTTTAGAATCCATCTCTCTTTTTGCCACAATTTCTCCACTTCGGTTTCATGAATGCTTTATTGGGTTGCTTCTGTTCTGCTTCACTCATTGGTTGTGAGAGTTCATGAGTCCCCAGCTCCCATTTTGGGATGGTATGCCGTGGACAAGACAGCACTGTAACTAACCTGACTCTAGTCTACTTTATCTCATTCCTAGTGAGAGCAAGTGTTTTGATCTTTGGTACTGACTGCTGACTTTACTTGCAAAGGTGACAACTAACAAGACAGACCCTGGGGGCTTTTCCACCACGACCCTTTGGTTCTGATGTCCTGTGGTGCTGCACAGTGACTCTGACCTCTGAGGTGCAGCCATAGAGTGGAGTGGACTTAAGGTTCATATTTGAGTTTAGATCTTTCCATTACTGTTTGCCAGCTATGTCACCATGGGCAGAGTCATGGTAGTTCATGCAATGCCACCAACAGGGGAGTTACTGAGTGTTTGTTGATTGTTGAGCTGTCTGATCCCCATTTTGTCTACCAAGCAGGAATCCTAATATTTACTTCATGGGAACATGAAAACAGAAGTTATGAAGTGTGAATATGCTGTATAGTGTGTGATGTCGATAATTTTGCCTTTTTCTCACATGATAGAACGCTCTTACTTCTAATCATGCCTGCCCTTGGACCTTATTGGAAAGAAGGTGTGTGAAGCCATCTCACCTGTTTTCCTATAACATTAACTCAGTTCTCTGATGACCCTAGGGCCAAGAGCAGCCCCTCTGTGTATGAAGAACATAGTGTTTTTCCTTTCTTTCATCATTGGAACTCAGTTGCTATTAAGATACCACTGTTGAGCCTTGCTCCACCCAGCTGTGTTGAAAGAACAATTCTAATCAGAAATTGTCTTAATTATGGGGGAGCATTAATGATCTAAATGATCCTGATTAGACTTTGGCTTTCAGAAACTTGTGTCACTTGTTTCAGTTTGGACAGTATGAACTCAGGTGAACCATGGAGAATCCAGGGTGTTCCTGTCCATGGAGGATGGATACACTAGGGAGAGAAGCCAGGACCTGTTGGAGAGGGCAGGTTTTTTTCAGCCTGAAGCTGAGACAAGATGGCTTTGGAGGGAAATGGCACTTTCTTTTAATAGTGGTCGCCATGGGTAGGAGTTACTTGGTTTAGTCAGGCAACATGGGGACCAGTTTGAACCGTGGCTCTTAGCACTGATCTGCGGACTACATCAGCCCATTACATTACAATGCACTCACCAGACTGCAGGAAAAGTCCAAGTTAGCATGAGGTCAGTAGGTTATTTTGGGGAAGAGAATTTGCTAATTCAGAAATTACAACCAACCTTCCTCTTTTGTGTATCATTTATTATTAAAAAAAACAACTATCAGAGCTGAAAGGTGCTTTCATACTCTTATGTGTTGAATAAAATGTTTTGATTTTTATTAAAAGTGAATTATGCATTATACAAAATAAGGAGTTTATTATATTTCTATATATACATATAATATAATTTGATCATATTAATTCCCACAATCATCCTTTCTTGGCTCCTTGACACCTTTCTCCTTCCAAATTCCTAATAGACTCCTTCTACTTTAATGTTCTTGTTTTTTTTTTCCACAGATTCCAGATGTCAGAGATATAAGACATTTATATTTGTGGGACTAGCTTATTTTGCTTAATATAATGATCTTTAGTTTCCATTTTCTTGCAACAAATATATTTTATTTTCCTTTGGGGATGAATAATATTCCATTGTGCATATATGCCACATTTTCTTATCTAAGCAACACCCGTGCTGGTTCCATAGCCTGGCTATTGTGATGCAATAAACCCAGGTATACAAGCAAGTCCAGTGTAAGCTGACTTGATTCTTTTGGGTGTATACCCAGAAGTGGTATAGCTCTGTCACATGCAACTTGTATTTTCCATATTCTGAGAAATCTCTACATTGATTTCTATAGTAGCTGGACTTGTTTACATTTTTGTTAGCATTGTTAGTGTTCTCAACTCTTTCAAATCCTTACCATTTTGCTTGTTCACTTCCCTCCTTGTTAAAAATCACTCTGACTAGAGTGACATGGGAATCCCCACATAGCTTTAGGTTGCAAATCTTCAATGACTAAGATGTTGAACTTTTGACTGTTTTAAAAGTGCCTATTTTAGGGCTGGAGAAATGGCTCAGTGGTAAAGAGCACTGACTGTTCTTCCAGAGGTCCTGGGTTCAATTCCCAGCAACCACCTGGTGGCTTACAACCATCCTGGGATCTGGTTTCCCCCTTCTACTGTGTCTGAAGACAGTGACAGTATACTCAAATACATAAAATATATAAATCTTTTTTTTAAAGTGCCTATTTTCTTTATTTGCCCATTTAATTATTAAATTATGTGTTCTTTTTGGTGTTCACTTTTAAAATTCTTTATATATTTGATATCTTAGTTGTCCACTGGGGGAGTAGCCTGTGAAGCCTCGGCTTCCCGCCATTCTGCAAGCTCTCTTTTACTGTTTCCTCTGTACTGCAAAACATTTTATATTTCTTATAATCATGTTTGTTAATTTTTTTCTGTAATTCCTTGAGCTATTGGAGCCTTTGTTACAAAGTCATTGCCTGTGTTCTATCTTGAAGTGTTTCCTTTAGTAGTCCCAAAGTTTTAGATCTTAGGTTACAGGTTTAGTTCCATTTTGAGTTGGTTGTTGTACACAGTGAGAGCTAGGAATGCACTTTCAGTCTTTTATATAGCTCCAGAGGTTTTGAGGGCCATCCTATTTCTATATGGAATTCTAAACCTTAGGAAACTCAAGTGCAGAGGACTCCCAACAGCTAACAATTCAGAATATCTAACAACTACATTTAGTTTTAGTTGCTGTATTTTTATGGATTACCATATGATAATTCTTCCATTTTTTTTAATTGGCAGTTTAATGTACCTCACAATGAATTTTTGTCACTTTCACATTCATTCCCCTCCATGGTTTTCTGCTGCCTAAGAGTTGCCTCCTATTTTTACACCTTCTTTTTGTGTGCAGTAAACTGGGATGAATTCTTTTGTTGATTTAATATGCTTTATCTATTTCACTATATTCAAATACTAACACAAACACATGCAATAAATATAAAAATGTTACTGAGACATTTTGGATTCATTTTCTCTTATTCAGTTTTTGAAACCGATATATATTATGCTGACAGCACATCTCAGTTAGGACCAGCCATGTGTCAAGTGGTGTCACTATTGAGGCAGCCGTAATAACATCTTTTGTTGTCAATGTCACAGTCCTTAATGGAAACAGATTGGATTGGATCATAATGGGCTCCTAATTTGATATCATAGTTAATGATTTCTTCAGATAAGACAGTTTCTAATGAAATCTCAATAAAACTAAATCAAAAGAATAATTTTAAAAAGTCTATGTCCTAAAATCTCTTTAAAATATTATTTATTAAACTGGATGTGGTGGAACATGCCTTTAATCCCAGCACATGTGAAGCAAAGGTAGATATATGTCTGTGGGTTTGAAGCTAAACTTGTTTACCTAATGAATTCAGGCTAATAAGATTGTCTCAAAAATGATGGTTTATTTATGTTAAAATGCATTCTTTGAGAATGTAATGCATATATACAATCTATTTTGATCATCCTGGACTTCACCCCACCACTACAGTTTCTTGCAGACCTCAGAGCCCTTCCCAATTTCGTATCCCACACTCATTCCAGTTAAGTCTCCCATGGTGTTGTGGATGGCCCTACAGCCATGAGTGTGATAATTTGATACATGTGAAATGATGAAATCAAGATAACTAACATTTTACTGTTGTGGGAACTTTGAGCTTCTAATTATTCTGAGGTATAAAACAAATTACTGTACATGGTACTCACCCTACCCTGGCAAAGAACATGGAAACGTATTCTTCTTACTAACTGTATTTTGGTATCCACTATCCATCCCCTTTTCTTTCCCTTCCTACTATATAATGACTACCATTCTATTCTACTCTCATCTATAAGGTAAAATTTGAAAAGTTAATTCTGTGTTTATTGGTACAGCTAGCACAAGTGGACAGGGCATTGTGTTAAACATTAGAGAGGCCCAGAGTGTGAATGTCATTGGAAGAGTTGGGGAGGAGGCAAGAGAGAGCTCTGTGATTGCTTTTGTCAACATGTATAGCATTTATTGGGGAAAATAAAAACCTTTAAGTAGAATATCACTTTGTTACTGGGGAGACAGTACGGGTAACAGGGCCTTTCAGTAGTAACAAATCTGTGGATCATAGCTCTGAACAAATCTTACATGAGTGAGTGTACTAGAAGTGTATTGTGTAATCCCCTAGGCCAGAAGTCTTCCTATTGGCATAACTGTGTAAAAAGCTGATTACCATGTTGTTTCACATTAGTTGGGAAATAATAGGCTTTTGCAAACTTATAACATGCATATTTAGGGTTTTGTAAGACTTGATCCAAGGTTTAAGATTTATAGCCTTTGGACAACTTAACCTTCAAATGCATGCTCACTAGCACATCTCACTTAGAAAACCTGAAAGATTAGACCATGGTCCCTGACCCTACCTACCTCTACTTGTATTTGTAGAAGGGGTAAGACTTAAATAGATGGTTCTGAGTATTAACAGGTATTCAGTGAGACTCACTGGAAATGAGGACTCTTGAGGCTTTCAGACATCTAGAAGTGAGATGTTGCAGTTCCATATGTTAAGAGTGTCAGATACAATTTATAATTGTTAATTTTGTCAACTTCAATCTAGAATTACTTTTTTCAAAAAAGATTTATTTATTTTATGTATATGAGTACACCATTGCTCTCTTCAGACACACCAGAAGAGGACATCAGATCTCATTACAGATGGTTGTGAGCCACCATGTGGTTGCTGGGATTTTAACTCAGGACCTCTGGAAGAGCAGTCAGTGCTCTTAAGCGCTGAGCCATCTGTAGGACCAAGGACCTCTCCTGACATTGATGTCGGACAAGGCCATCCTCTGTTACATATGCAGGTGGCGTCGTGTGTACTTTTTGGTTGTGGCTTAGTCCCTGGGAGCTCTGGGGGGGTCTGGTTGGTTGATACTGTTGTTCTTCCTATGGTGCTGCAAACCTCTTCAGCTCCTTCAGTCCTTTCTCTAACTCCTGCATTGCAGAGCCTGCCCACAGTTCAATGGTTGGCTTTGAACATCCACCTCTGTATTTGTAAGGCCTCTCTGGAGAGAAATGGAAAAAAAGGAGAGAGAGTCTCAGATACAATCCTGGATAAGACCTTTGAAGAAATCTCAGCCTCTAACTCATAAACACACAAATGTTAAAGACTCCTTGCTCTGTTTAACTTATCTCTGCAGGAGCTCCCAACTTCTGCAGGTATCTTCTTCCTAGCAGGGAAGGGGGAGGGAGAGAAGACAAGACAATGATGGATACAATGATGCAAAATCAGGCTGTATTTACAAGCTTTCTTGGAAGAGATTTAGAGAAGGAAGGGCCTGGAATCTGTTTGAGAAGGCTGCATCCCTGACAAGGCCCCTGGTTCTTAGGGCTAAAACTGAAGCAAGATTACATTCCTTGATTTTGGGAAGCTTCAGTCTACCGTCAGCTTGCTGATCACAACTTTTAAGGTCTAGACTTAGACACCCACTCCTCTTGACTGGGCTCTAGCTGCTTCTCTAACTGAAGTTAGAGACATGGTTGGTGAAGAGTAACAGGCACACAGGGTGGGTGGTTGGGAGCTCCGCATCTCAGGAGCAGAGGTCTGGAGACCATTTTATACTTTGTCGGATAAGGAATGGGTTTCAAGTCTGGCAATTCTGAGGAAGTTCCTCAAAGTCCAGGCACCCCTTTGAGACTACTCTTTCTTTCCTCTCTTTAGACTTCCCGGTTGGTACTGTGAAGGGGTGGTTATCTCTGGGTATTAAGTGGAGAGAATGGCTTTGAGGTCTGGAGGACTGTCTCTGTGGTAGAATTTGAATTGGAAACTCCATTAAATCCATTCCGTACACCGCATCACTTTCCCATTCTGAAGCCTCGAGGAACTGCAGCGACTGTGTACTGTATAAGATTGTTATTCGTACTGCAGATGCCGCAGTGGTTGTGAGTTACATGGCCTGTTCATGCGTGTCAGTGGGACTGGTCTGTCTTTTGAGCTCCAGCTTTCCATGGGGAAGGCTCCAGTTCTTTCTTTTACTCTGCATCTTAAGGCCCCTATGTGCTGAGTCTGTGTCAGGATGTGGGCTCAGGTTGGCTTCCTTTTGAGTGGAGGTCATTTGTGAAGGTTATTATTTCACCACCATTAAGTACTATGCTTATTCCATGTAAAAATCCCCAAGAGCTTAAGGATGCGTAGAGGGTAAGCAGGGCATCTAGGCATACTGCCCACCCAGGCCTGTAGACTTTTCATGTGTCTATAATCATAGGCTTGTGTACACTGCTGATGCTACTGTTTGATTTTTTCTCAGTAGTCCCATGAACTCAGTCATGCATTATCCTCTTTTTTAGATGATGAAATGTCTCTGAAGGCGTTGGATTCGCTCACATTCACATAGCCTTTAAAGAGTCAAGGATAGTCTCAGGTCTGGTGAGATGACTCAGCAAGGATAGTCTCAGGTCTGGTGAGATGACTCAGCAAGAAGGCGGTAGCGGCCAAGCAACCTAAGTTCATTCCTCTGACTCCGGCATGTGTGCGTGTGTTGTTCTCACCATCCTATCTAGTTTCTTTACTAATTTCCATCTCTCTCTCCTATCTACCCAGAGAGGGTGCCATAGGAAGAAGGGATCAAAGAGTCAGAGGTGGGTTTGCATTGACTTTATGGATGACAAAACTGAAGCCTGGAGACAAAACTGAATTATCTTGCTGAGGTCACAAACTGTTGGTGACGTGGACAGGTTTAGAGCCCTGTGCATGCGTGTGTGTGTGTGTGTGTGTGTGTGTGTGTGTGTATGTATGTATGTATGTGTGTGTGTAAATTGAATAGACGAATGTAAAAATTAAACCAGTTTCAGGATTCTTAATAAATATCTCTGGAAGGCCGGGATGCATTCATGAATGCTTCCATCTCTTCTGGCACAGTTTTATCCATTCATTCTGCTGGAAGCTCATGTAGCTATCTTCTACTCATCCCTAATTCACAGAGCTAGATGAAGATCTCACAGCAGAGACAGGCTAAATGATTCCTCCAGGCCACACAGGAAAGCTTAAAGCTACACTCTGGCTTCCTGGTTTTTCCACTTAGCACTTCTCACTTTATAGATTTTGGTTGAGCTGGCAGAATGAGAAGGTGTAGTTAAAAAGATAGAAAACGTTTCATAGCTTATTTGCACAATCTGAAGGAAGCTGCTATCCTGGGCAGGTTAGCTTCTGTTCTGAAAGAACATCCCATACTAGCAAGCCCCAGCTTTTACGAGAAAGCAGCTGCTATGCTTTGTAGCCTGCAGATGCAGGGTCCACATCTTGAACTCATATATAAACTTTACAAGAAGGGAGGAGCTTTGAATGGTATCCACATTGTGGTCTGGTTTGGTTATGAGATAAGGAACACAAATGGAGGCTTCTCAGGTGTATTACAACTGCTGGTGGCTGAAGAATGCTGGATCCTTAACTAGCCTATCCTTTTATTTTTTTGAATGGATTATCTGTGTTATTTTAACTGAGCCTAAAGTCAAATAGAACCTGGAAATGAATAGGACAGAAAGGAAAGAACAGAAACATTTCAAACTAAAGCCTTTATCCTATTTGTCCTGAAAGCCTTAACCCATGTCTTTTTAGTTTCAGGAGGTGACTTGCAAACTTATGCTTCTCCTTTACTCAAGGTCACTGAAAAACAAAGTATGTCAGGGCTCTTTTCATCTCGATTTGATTATTTTCCTTTGAGACATGGTCTCTCCTGATGCCCAGGCCATTCTCAGACCCATGTCCCTTCTGTGTCACTCTCAGGAGTGCAGAGTCAAATTTGATTACATGCTGCTCTTAAGACTCTCCTGGTATTGCAGTGGGCTTTGGTTGTCACCTTTCTATTCCCACAACTTACAAAAAGTTCACAACTGAAGTGTGGATCCAGTCTCTGCCTTGACCAATAAATGGTATTCTTCAAACTTGTTGATTATCCTCAAGCTTGGAGCATTCTTCAAGTTGTAGACCTTTTTTCAGTAGCTGAACCTGCTGAACTCAGATGGATAATATCCGGACAAACTTGCCTCCGTCCATAACCATAAGAACCATTACAGTTTAGTTGACAGAACTCTCGTAAAAAGAATTTCAATGCCTTGGTCTGTGGAGTCAGAATTTTGGGGGTTCCACATCACTCAGATGAGACTTGATTGCTTAAACCCCCACAGTGTCATCCAACTCAGAGTTGGATCTGAAAGTAAATACTTGGTAAACATCTGTTCACCGACTAAAGGGATGGCCCCATAAAATAAAATCTGATTTAATTTTTCACTAAACCATCTTAAATAAATTGGCCACATCTATCTATTTTCTCCTATTATCTACCACCTTCCATGCAAAGTACCTAATTCCTCTTTTCCTTCTCCTTCCTTTACATTTTCAGAATATTGCCTGCATCAGACGCTGGCTACTTACAGTCAGCTTTTTGGATCAAGCCTGAACTACAGACAAGAGCCCTGTTAGTCTTTGGTCTAGTCTGAAGGATGTCATCATCATCTCTTCTCTCTCTCTGTGTGTGTGTGTGTGTGTGTGTGTGTGTGTGTGTGTGTGTGTGCGCGCGCGCGCATGCACACATGTGCACACACACGTGCTATAAACCTGACCTCGCCACTAATAGTTTGTAAACTCAATAAGTTACTAGCCTCCAGTTTTGTCATCCATAAATATGAACCTGTCACTTTAACCCCTTCTTATGGCACCCCTTTCTGGACAGAAAGAAGGGAGACATGGCAAGTGGCAAAGGTTGGGAAAAAACTGGATGTGGTATAGAACAACAAACTTCTGAGAAGAAAGCATGGGGACTTCAGTCCTCCCTGAGTGCCAACAAGCCCTAACCTTGAATCAGAAATTTTGAGAATTTTGATAATTTTTTTCTCTTTGAAATCATTTTCCCCATTAGGTTGAGAGTGAGGGAACTGGGAGGGTACAGCAGGAAGAATGGGTGAATAAAGGTGACTTATGCTGTGAATAACCTTTAAATAGTGTTATTAGCAAGGGTGTGGGCAATTGTATAGGATTAAGAAAGGATTGTATGTAGTCTGCATTGCTTGAATCTTCCTAAACTGGTTTATGGTGCTTTGGACCAAGATTAACTTGTATGCAGATGTGCTCTGGAGAGTGAATCCTCAGGTGATGGCATTTCGGCTACAAGTAACTTACTTTGCTGGAAATCAGATAAACAAGCAAACAGAAATCCATTAACAACAGCAACAAACACAACAAAGCAAAGCAGTGAAAATTCTATTATTCAAATATAGTCTGCATCAAAAATTTGGTATTTTTATTGTTTTCCCTTCCTTCCTTCCTTCCTTCCTTCCTTCCTTCCTTCCTTCCTTCCTTCCTTCCTTCCTTCTCTTCCTCCTCCTCTTCCTCTTCTTCCTTCTCCTTCTCTTTCTTCTTCTACTCTCTCTTTCTCTCTCTCCCTCCCTCCCTCTTCCTTCTTTCCTCTCTTTCTTTCTTTCATATCTTAAGTTATACTTCCTTTTTATACAACCTTCAACTTTAGAAGCCAGCTTTCATGTGACACTGTTAGGCAGACAACCCAGTGCCACTCTTTGGTCTGTGCAACCCTCTGTGGTCCCAAATAAAACTTTATTGCTGAGTTTTGTTATTCGCTCCATATCTTAACACTTAGACCTTCAGCTGCCCTGCAGTTTCTGGAGCTTAGGAACTCTGTTAGATTTCTTTGCATCTGGATTGTCTCCCTGCCCTAATGTGGACTGTGAGCACACCTTCCCTTGTATGAACAGTAAAGTTTTAAGGCCAGTGAGGAAGGCTGATTGTGTATAGAGTGC
The DNA here is from genome assembly GCA_019843815.1 of Montemys delectorum. Classification (NCBI taxonomy): domain Eukaryota; kingdom Metazoa; phylum Chordata; class Mammalia; order Rodentia; family Muridae; genus Montemys; species Montemys delectorum. The sequence goes on along the minus strand of JADRCD010207807.1, from coordinate 10,556 downwards.
CTTCTCTCATCTCAAAAGTTTCTCTTGGTAGTCCTGACTTTTTGAACATATTCTTTTGCCCTAGCCTCTGTTTTCCTTCATAGAATCCTTGTTTTCTCTATGAACGCTGATTTTATCTTGTTTCCTTAAATGTCATCTTTTCTTCACAAGCTTCTGGACCAGGATTCCCTTGAGAATGTGAGGTTAGAAGCTACCTCTTTTGATGTGTAGGTAATAGGATACAATGAAGGACAGGAGAGGGGAAAGATATATAGAGGTACATTTGGAAAAGAAATGGTTTAGAATGCTTGATAGCTAAATGCTGAGTCTTGGGGAGTACAGAGGAGGGGAGAAATCGTCTTAGAATAGTTTGCATTTTTGTTAAGACTACAGAATGGAAAACTAATCTCTTCAGTCTTGAGTCTGGCACTAACATTGCTTTAGTGTGCATGTATATAGTTGTCTGTATATATGAGTGATATATAAGCACATATATTCGTACATGGGTATAGGAATGTACATATGTGATGTATATAAATTTATCTATGCATTTCCACATGGCTGTGTTTGAGGTATGCATGGACATGTTTATTTGTGTGAGATGTGACTATATATATCTATGCATGGTACATGTGTGATGTATGTATATAACCCTTGTCCTCTTTAAGTATCAGCCTTTCTCCTCTCATCCCACACTCTCCCAAGAACTAGTTTCCTTTCCCTGGAAAGCAGATAGGCTTCTGGCCTCCTCCCTGGCCCAGGGGCTTCTCTTTGATTCTAGTTTGTTAGCTCTTGGTATACTTAGTAATGACATTGTTACTGCTAGCAATGCTGGTGTAGAACTGACCCACATGATCCTTCATTATCTCGGCCTCTAACAAAGCAGTTGACTTGCCAAAATTATGATCATTCATCTACTAAAATTCTTCCGTGTCCTCATTTCATAATCAAGTAAAGATTTATGTCTAACACCCACTGTGTAAGTAAAACTCTGCCCTTCCTGCTGAGTCAGGGGTTTTATGCATTCATATCATTTGCTGTACTTTAATCATTGTAATTTCTATATACCTTTCAATACTCTTATTGAACACCCCATCCATGAAGGCTCCCATCATATGGTGTAACAACCTGATTGAGAAAATAGGCTTTCTTGCAGCCCAGTAATCTTGTTTCCCATTAGACTAAAGTTTTCCTAGGAAGCCAATGTAGGACTTTTTCGCTGTCTTACAAGTGTCTAGCACAATGTCTGATATGGCCATAATGAATGCTAGTAGGGGACAAAGTGGATGACTACAACTTTTGGATTGTTAGCATCCTCAGCTGGATATCGGGTGTTCGGCTTTGATGAGACAATATTAAGTTTTCTTCCTATTTTTCATTTTCACCTCCCCAACAAGACTGCTTCTGGTAAGTAGGGATGTAATTGCAGCTTTTAATGAGTCCAGAGTCTATAGACATATAGTTAGTATATAAAAAGATGAGAAAAAAGAAGGAAATGAGGGAAGGTAGGAAAGAGAAAAAAAATCTTATCCAGATTTGTGACAAAGTTGGTTTTAGTCTAGAAAAAGTAACCATCTCTTCTCCAGAAGATCAGGGCTCTCTGGTTTCATTCTAGCCATAAGACCGGTTGACCCTCTAAGAGGTAAAATGAGATCATATTGCTTTGCAAGCTTTAAACTATTTGTCACCACTGGCATCTGAACTATTGTTCTTTCATTTTCAACACAAATGTGATGTCAATATCTAGATTAAATTATTTTTGGCACTTGATTGCACCTCACACTAATTAACACATTTTTCTCTCCTCGTGAATTGCTGAGGAGTTGCATGAACCAGACCATACTTGCTACTTGTGGATCATGAGCTCTCCTTCTTTTAATAGTTGAATCTCTCTTTTGATATGCATTAGGACAAGTACTCTTCCGGGTCTATAATTTTATAGATATGATTGCTTAGGGGTGAGGTAAAGGAAGGTAACACTACAGGAAGATAGTTTTTTTAAGATAATTTCAGCAAGTGAAAATAGCGAGTTGACCTAGAGAAGCATATTAAACGCACAGCAACTGTGGTGGTGCATAGACTTTGGAGAAACTACATTGGAGACAATTGCACGTTCCCCCATCCCCACCCTCGCTTCCCTCTACTGTTTTCCATGGAGGGTTTAAAGGCCTCCTGGGAAATGTGTAGTGCAGGGTTCCTGCTGTATTCAACCATGGTTGTAGAGCAAGCTCCCTTCTCTTGGAGCACACACACCCACCTCCATCAGGAACAGATTGCTGAATGCAGAGCAGCCCCAAGAGCTGAGGCTGTCAAGGCCTCTTTGGACAAGGACAGAGGCATGCTTAGGCAGTGTGTCTGAAGAACTTCTGATGTAGCCTGGAGCACCCCCAGACAGTTCCCTTCTGGTTCAGTTCATTCCTAAAAATCATCCCTGCATTATGGAAACCTGGGTGTAAACGTGATTTAATGTCTTGCCTTATGCAGGACTGCACTGTGCTCCTTAACTTTTCTGAACCTTCTCTTTACATGTCAAATGGATTTATTTTGCTGATGGCTTGAAGTTGTTGTGGCAACTAAAGGCGATCTGTTTGGTAAAGCTACTAGAAAAGACTTGGGGATAACTGAAGCTCCAAATGAAGATTGACAGTTCATATAAATTAGCTGGTGACTATCTGATGGCTCAAAGTGGCTTTTTATCTACTCAGCCTACTTTGAATAAGGGTCAGGGCTGTAGTACAAAAGAAACAAAATGAAGGGAAAAAAAATCTGCCAAATTGCCAGATTCAATTATCGGATGTGGAGTGTGGTCAGGGACTTTCTCTGCTGGGTTTGTATCCTCTGTAGTTCATTTTAGACCAAAATTCTGGTTAACCTTGCCCTTTCTTAGCTCCTTTTCCCCCTTTAAGTCATTCGGTACTATTATGGCCAGTAGTAATCATGGCCATTCACTGAGTTCAAACTCTATGCTGCACCCTATGAACAGTGCTCTCCATGTATCCCATGCTTCGTTCCATCTTCATCACCATCGATGTCACTGCTGTCCACAGATTTTGGATAGGAGTGAGGTATGGGGTGTAAAAATCTTGTTAAGGTAAAGAAGTAACAGAGTGTTGCCTAATAAGGCTGGCAGCCAGGTTTTCCTGGACCCAGGGCTCTCAGGTTTGTTTATTTTGTTGTTATTTTGTTTTATTTTAATAAAGCAACTTTTATGTTTTTTATGATGGCATTCTTATCAAATAAGTGTCAGTAGGTAGGTTCTGAGAACTACGTAGTTGCTATATATTGTTCTAGGTAGACGCAGCAAACAAATCTTCGCTTTTGTCTTAGGAACATGCATTCTAGTTCAATAGCAAAAAGACTGAACTTCATACTGTGCAGCACTATCTTAATTTTCTTACTTGAACTAAGGAGTGAATAGGAGTTGTTGGTCTAAAGTTTCCTCTAGCTTTGATTGCAAATTCCATGTCAGAAAGCCTAGACATTTCTAGTCTTAAAATTCCTCACAAATTTTTTGCCAGTCCAGCTTCTCATTTGATGGATAATCACAGTGGGTTGGAGATGCTCAAGTATATGTATTGACTATGTCTAGAGATTAGACCCCAAGAATATGCGATAGAGGATCATTTTGTTGGTCTTTTAGTCTTAGGGCTATTCCAGGCTAAATTTTCTGAGGGACCTATGGAGGCTAAAATTCTAAATGATCCCTTAATCTTTCATGAGAAAATAAAGAGGACAATTGTGGGCCATACAATGTTGTCCTTTGCATTGACTACAAAGAAATCAGGGGGAGCTTGCTGACCAGATTTTGAAAACAGGAGGACATTGAGGAATGAGCGATGACTTTAGGAGGAGCTTTGCATTTGTGGCCTTACATAGATGTGATTTCATTAGACTGTGAACTTGCCCTGGTGACCAGATCACCTAGTTGTACTTGAGATCCAGCCCATGGCCACATATTACCATCACTACTATCATTATCATTGCCATTGCAAGTTGGCTATGGAGAGAGCATAGTGGCGTCACACGCAATCCACATTTTTGCTGAGCATAATGTTAGATCTAGAAGCTCAATAAAATCCAGAGGAAGGAACCAAGGGCGTGTAGGAGCATGGTGACATTAGTTGTTGCTCCTAATCTACCTAATCCCAGTGATTCAAGTGCAAGACAATGGATGTCATTCAGCTGAGCCTTTGGCTGACAAGCATGGAACTAGCCTGGTTTCAGTCCAAATTACTTCTTGCCTTTGCTAAAATGAGTTTCAGAAATGCTTCTGAGTTCCAGAGCTGCCATAGCTGGTGTGATTACTCCATGCCTGGACAGGCTGTTGTAGCCATGGAGATTTGCCACTCTCCCTTCCTTCCTTCTTTTATCCTTTTCTTTTCCTTTTTATATCCTTCTGTCCCCTTTCTCTTGTTTTCTTCCCTCTTCTTCCATTTCTTTCTATTTAATAAATCGCTTTCTAATTCTTGAGCCTAATTACTTATATTGATGTTTTTCATAGGTCTGTGGGAATGTTGGGACAGGTGTGGCCAGTGGAGCATTGCTACCACTCTTGGAATGTAGCCTCACCTCCTACATGGTGACCTTCCCACATAGGAAATGGCAATTAATGTGGTCAGGCTCTAGCAGGTATGGCCACAGCTTATGCAGGGTGAGCTAAGAGAAACAATATTGCTATCATTATCATCATCATTGTTACAAGTTGGCTATGGACCGGATATATTGATATAAACTTTTTATTCTTTTCAATTTTTCTTTGTCTATCATCCTAGATAAGCCTCAAATGGAATGGACACAAAAGCCTGAGAAGCAAGTGACGTCCAATAGTGTACCCAATTTGGAAGCCATTATCTTTGAGGTCACTAATCTCCTCATACACTTTGTATGTACTTTGGTAGACCTGGGAACAGAGTTATTACTATTATTTTTGGCTTAGTACACCTTTCAGATTCAATATTTTTATTTTCATAATTACCAACACTGTGTCTACACTGCCATTGCTTCCAATTCTATGCCAAATGTCAGGCACAGAATGGTTATCAGATATCTGCTTGCTCTATCATTATCATCATTACCTGATTCCTGCCACTTCCTCTGCTCATCATCACGGTCAGTACCACCGCTTCCACCCCTTATCATTACAGCTGTGACCACTAGGAATATCAGTGTCACCTCAACTCATTCTCATCATCATTCCCATCACCCTCTCTGCAATATCCACTTTAGTGACATTAACTCTGTTTCCCCATTATTACCACCACTGCCACCATTTTCAATGTCATCATCGCTATTTTGCTACTTCTATTCATTATCATCACTACTAACGTCAGCACCGTCATGCCTTAGCACAATTGCCACTAGTCATCAGCATCGCAAATGCCTCCGTCTGTACCACTGCCACCTCTACCTCCATAATCACCATCTCAGAACTATCACAATCACCTTCACCATTATTACCCTGATCTGTTCTCATCGGTAGTCCTACTATTATTTCTACCACTGCTATCACAACCAGCTAGAGGATATACTTGAAGGATATATAGCTATTTACACTTGATTAAAGGTCTTCAGAAGAGAAGCGAAAATTACTTTGTACCAGTAAAGAACTGAGAGGTAGAAAAATAGACAAAAGTCATAAGGAATTATAATTAAAGTAAAGTCTTCCATGGAAATAGGTAAAGACAGTGGAATGAAAGTCTATGAGGAAATTATGACAAATTTATTGTGGAAGTTATATTCTCCCCAAATTGTGTATATCCCCTATGGGGTGCCTTAAGAACAGGAATGCCTTAAGAAAAGAAAAATAAGACTTTTTAAAAACATTAAACAACACATTTAATGCAGAACCATGTTTTTATTTCTTGATTATTTTTATTTTATAAAATTTAAACTACTTTATGATACTGAGATGTAGTCTCTTTTAAACACAGATCTATTTTAGGTAACCGTTAGCTTCTTCCTGACCATCATTTCCTAGTCCTGATCCTATAATACCTTCACATGGGCCACCAATATTAATTATAATTTGATGTGGTATTTTTTTCTGATTTCATTACCTCTAAATATGTATTTATAAATGATATGATTTTGTATCTTATGTTACATGAGTAGTTTATTTTGTCCATATTTTCCTTGTTTGTTTTTATATTTAGCTAATTTTATAAATTAGCACAACAGTTAAGAAGATGGATCAAGGGGCTGGAATGACTAGATGCAGATGATAGACTTGTTACACCTTAGTCACATGATCCGAAGTACTAGATGTGCTTAGTCCTAGTTTCCCTTTTTGTAAATCAGGACTGTAGCATACTTATATCCATGGGGTTAGCATCTAACTTGTGTAAATATCAGGAACCATGCTGGGTTACACAGTGCTGACAGGTATAGTATCATATTGCTGTTTACCACTATTTCTTAATAATGTAAGTTGCATCTGCCCTAGTTACAGGACCATTTCTAAGCTCTGATTTCAATGACTGCAGACAAAGCTCAAGCCTATTTTTAAATGTATCCTCATTTATGTGAATGATGTAGTTTTATAAAAGTGGGCAAGGAATATAGTTAGTCATGTGTGCAGGCAATATCTTTAATGTTACTGCCCAAGAATCAGAGGCAGTTGGCTCTCTGTGAGTCTGAGGAGAGCTTGTTCTACCGAATGAGTTCTAGGCCAGCCAGGACTACACAGTGAGACTATGTCTTTAAAAAATAAGAAGCAATAAATATAACTTGCTACTATTATATTACTATGAAAGCTTTATTTTAAAAAATGCAGTGATTAGGTGCGACTAGAGAGATGGTTCAGTTATTAAAAACACTCACTGCATAATTAAAGTTTAGTTCCTAGGTTCATAAAACAAGATGGGTGTCCCATGCACTCCCGCAACTCCACCTCTTTGGGGAACAACACAGGAAGATCACTAGGGCTTGCTGGATTCCAGTCTTGGTAAGAAAAATACAGAAGGCATGCCACAAGTTCAGGAAGAGATCCTGCTTCAAAGGAATAGGAAGAGTCAGAGAGGGGGACATCCACTTCTGGCTTCAGTGTGCAAATAGACAAGCATGCACTCAAATGCATACAGTCTCTCACAAGCTACTAAACAGATGAATTAAAAATGAAAATACAATGATGTTTTACAAGTATCTGCTTCCTGTTGTTTTTAATTTTGATTCTTCAGTAGACTGAGCAAGCTTATAGGTAAATGATCCTTAGGACCACTCACCAGGCTAACTGATGACCATAGGGCTATAGCCTTGTTACTATTCTCATTATCTTTGCTACATGAAGTGTTTACACTCTGGAGAAGTCATTTCATTTGTCTCATCAAAGTGATAATGAGACTCATTTTAAGTTGATTCAGTGATCTCTTGTATTATTCTATGGTTATAGAACACATTCCTGTCCTAGTAAATACCCTTTCCCAAATTTGCTTCTTACTAATTTTGTTTTTTAGCCAACACACCAATTTTTTTCTTTTTACTATGGTTGTTTCAAATGACATAAGTTAGATGATTTAGAAACACTTGTACATATGAAAAATAATTAAAGAAATGAGTTAATATCTGTTACTGTGTAAGACAGGCATTTGTTTTCAGGACATGTTCTTAAATATTAGGACTATCTACTAACAAATTGGCATATCTGGCCTTCTTGATGTTTGCTCACGTATGAAATAAATATAAATATCATTAAGCATTAATGGAGAGTCACAAGAACCAATTTGTGATTGGGTTGAAACTGATGAATGGGGCCAATTGTGCAGAATGTCCAAGAAGTTAATGTGGGAAGCCTTGTAAATAGGGGCTGGAGTAAAGATCAGTTGTTGTGGGATGGTAGTGTATTGTAGGTAGACTGGAATGAAAGGTGTGATCCAGAATCTTATGCCGAGTAAGAAAGAAATGACTTTATTCATTCATTGCTTTATTGACAAGAAGCTGCAGCTACAAAGCTGAGAATGACATAATTTATGTCTTCAAGTGCCTTGTTTTTTAGTATGGAAAACATAAATGCGAATGGATGATAACAAGATTGCATAATATATACGCACATATCAGGAGCTGTTACAAAGTTTAGAAATGAAGATGAGCATACCTTCTGATCGTGGTAATGATGACTGAATTTGCCTGGTCTCATTGGCCTATCTGCATCATAAAGAAAAGATTCTCAGGACAGGTTTCTTCAGAGATATGTTAGAGGATGAAACAGGTAAAGGCAGGCAAAGGGAAAAGGCTATGTGGGAATGTGTTACAAACCAACCACTGCAGGGGTGTGGAAGGGTACCTCAGGAAGTGGGTCCCATCACAGAGGAACCTCAAAGTTATGTTAACAGGGTTTTTTATTTTGTTGAAAATTTTTCATATACAGTATATTCTATTCACTTTTTCCTCATCAACTCCTCTCAGATCCTTCCCACTTACCCCAGGACCCAATTCCATACCCTTCTTTTTCTCTCTAGAAAACAAACAGGTAAAGAAACAAACCAAGATATAAAAAAAACAAAAAAAAAAAAAAAAAGGAAAAAAAAGACTTACAAGAAACACACACGTGCGCACGCGCGCGCGCGCGCGCACACACACACACACACACACACATACACAGACACACACACACACACACACACATACACACACACACACCAAGCAACAAACAACCAAACAAACACAACCAAACAAGAAACCACAAAGCAAAAGATCAGTAAGACAACGTTTACAATCTTTCCACATCCTCTTGCCAGTGGCTCTCTAAACCATGAGAGAAGTTTGATTAAAACATTCCATTTAGACGAGAGGCCCTTGGTCCTGTGAAGGTTCTATGCCCCAGTGTAGGGGAATACCAGGGCCAGGAAGCAGGAGAGGGTGGGTTGGTGAGCTGGGGGACGGGGAGGGAATAGGATTTTGTTTTTATTTTTGTTTTTGTTTTTTGTTTTTTTGAGAGGAAACAGGGAAAGGGGATATCATTTGAAATGCAAATAAAGAAAATATCTAATAAAAAATAAATAAATAAAACCCATCCCATTTAGAACTGAGTGTTCCAAAGTCTCTCCCTCTCTGCAAATTGCCCACTTGTGGGTCTCTATGTGAATTCTGACTGCTGCGCAAAGAATCTTCTCTGATGATGGCTGAGAAAGGCGCTGATCTATGGGTGTAGCAGAACGTGGCTAGGAGTCCTTTTATTGCTTCGTTCCTTTAGAAGAACAATAATATTTGGCTTTCCTGTAGACACATGGCCTATCCAGTCTCAGGGTTTTGGCTACCCAAGCAGAGTCAGACATGGGTTCTATCTCATGGAATGGTCCTTCATTCCAATCAGAGAGTTCATGGCTAATTCCACCCAGTCGTGCTACCGCTGCACCAGCATATCACACAAGCAGGTGTAGACTGTACTTTCAATTTTCACTTTAAAGAAGATGACTTCTTACAGGGATTTTTATATAGGAAATAATAATTGCCTCTTAGTGTGACAGGTATATTTTCTTCTTTAATAACAGCATCCCAAAGAAGAGATGAGCCACCCTGAACTTGGTTCAGGCCTATTACCAGGAAAGAGTGCAGAGCCTGATCCATCAGAAGCAGCAGTTTCTGGCAACAATTGTGGTGTGGGGCAGATCAGAAGGTGGCGCTTAGTAAAGATGATTGAATTTGACAGGTCACATTGGCCTGGGTGACAATGTCACATGAAGCAAATGAGTAAGCTATTGAACAGATTAGTCCTAATGAGCTGGCATAGTTATTTCGTATAATTCTTAAAATAACTTGTGAACTTGACATGTGGTTACTCCCATCTCACAGCTGAGAATGTGTGGTATGACAATGCTGCTAGCTTCACTGAACTCCAGTGTCTTCCAAGTTCTGTTGCAGTACGGCTGCCATCTTTAGAAGTCAGAGAGAAGTGAGGCTATTCTTCCTGCCAGGCTCCAGGGTCATCCTGTACAGCTGCGGAAAGCAGACCCTGTGAGCATGTGTTGCTCTTTATCCAGGGAGGACATATTCTGTGGAAGAGTGAACTATGAGCCCTTTTTGGGGACGGAGGGATGAATAAGTGCTTTGGGAGTTGAAGGTACCCAAGATAGCAAAAGTGCTAGCATTTCCTGCTAAAATTAACCCTTCTTCTAGGATGAAAGCAGTATGCAAGACTGGAGTCTTCTCAAGGTGGGCAGTGACCTCCTGCTTTCATCACACTGGATAGGCCAGATCAGCAGGACTCCAATCCATCACCCATTGTGGAAACACTGCTCCCTCCCAGCGAGGCCTTGCTCTGTGTGTGAAGTTCATCAGGTTTAGCAACCTGGCCTCTCCCATGGGTTGCCTTTCTAGTTCTTTCTGACAAGACGAAGGGGTTTCTTACCTGCTCAACTGGGAGGATAGATGGGTGGAGGGGACTGTAGTGAAACAGGTGGCCCCACCTGGCTCTGCAAGGCCTTTTGCCACATAGGACCCATGGGTCTTTGGAAGTCTGAGGCAGCCATAACCCACACATCACACATTCAGGAAGGAAGAATGCCTTGGGGTTTCATAGCTCAACATTTTAACTATTCTCTCTCTCTCTCTCTCTCTCTCTCTCTCTCTCTCTCTCTCTCTCT
>JADRCD010207806.1:0-57461 GCA_019843815.1 Montemys delectorum | reverse complement strand
CATGTGTCCTTATTACATGTTGGAGCATCTTCTGGGTATATGCGTAGGAGTGGTATAGCTGGGTCCTCTGGTAGAACTATGTTCAATTTCTTGAGGAACCACCACACTGATTTCCAGAGTAGCTGTACCAGTTTACAATCCCACCAGCAATGAAGGAGTGTTCCTCTTTCTCCATAACCTCTCCAGCATCTGCTGTCACCTGAGTCTTTTATCCTAGCCAATCTGAGTGGTGTGAGGTGGAATCTCAGAGTTGTTTTGATTTGCATTTCCTTGATGACTAAGGATGTTGAACACTTCTATAGGTGCTTCTCAGCCATTCGGTGTTCATCAGTTGAGAATTCTTTGTTAGCTCTGTACCCCATTTTTAATAGGGTTATTTGGTTCTCTGGAGTCTAACTTCTTGAGTTCTTTGTATACATTGGATATTAGCCCTCTATCAGATATAGGGTTGGTAAAGATCTTTTCCCAATTTGTTGGTTGCTGTTTTGTCCAATTGACAGTGTCTTTTGCCTCACAGAAACTTTGCAACTTTATGAGGTCCCATTTAACAATTCTTGATCTTAGAGCAGAACCTATTGGGGTTCTCTTCAGGAAAATTTCCCCTGTGCCTATTTGCTCAAGGTTCTTCCCCACTTTCTTTTCTATTAGTTTCAATGTATCTGGTTTGATGTGGAGGTCCCTGATCCACTTGGACTTGAGCTTTGTACAAGGCGAAAGGAATGGGTCGATTTGCATTTTTCTACATGTTGACCGCCAGTTGAGCCAGCACTATTTGTTGAAAATGCTGTCTTTTTCTACTGTATGGTTTTAGCTCCTTTGTCAAAGATCAAGTGACCATAGGTGCATGGGTTCATTTCTGGGTCTTCAATTCTGTTCCATTGATCTACCTGCCTGTCACTGTACCAATACCATGCAGTTTTTATCACAGTTGCTCTGTAGTACAGCTTAAGGTCCGGGATTGTGATTCCACCAGAGGTTCCTTTATTGTTGAGAATAGTGTTGGCTATCCTGGGTCTTTTGTTGTTCCAGATGAATTTGCAAATTGCTCTTTCCAAGTCTGTGAAGAATTGAGTTGGAATTTTGATGGGGACTGCATTGAATCTGTAGATTGCCTTAGGTAAGATGGCCATTTTTACTATATTAATTCTGCCAATCCATGAGCATGGGAGATCTTTCCATCTTCTGAGATCTTCGATTTCCTTCCTCAGAGACTTGAAGTTCTTGTCAAACAGATCTTTTACTTGCTTAGTTAGAGTTACACCGAGGTATTTTATATTATTTGTAACTATTATGAAGGGTGTTGTTTCCCTAATTTCTTTCTCTGCCTGTTTATCCTTTGTGTAGAGGAAGGCCTCTGATTTGCTTGAGTTAATTTTATATCCAGCTACTTTGCTGAAGTTGTTTATCAGGTTTAGGAGCTCTCTGGTGGAGTTTTTGGGGTCACTTAAGTAAACTATCATATCATCAGCAAAATGTGATAATTTGACTTCTTCCTTTCTAATTCATATCCCTTTGATCTCCTTTCGTTGCCTAATTGCTCTGGCTAGGACTTCAAGTACAATATTGAATAGGTAGGGAGAAAGTGGGCAGCCTTGTCTAGTCCCTGATTTTAGTGGGATTGCTTCAACTTTCTCTCCACCATGTGTGTTCTTTTGTGTCTGGGTTGCCTCACTTAGGATAATATTTCCTAATTTCATCAATTTGCCTAAAAATGTCATGAATTCATTGTTTTTAATAGCTGAGTAGTACTCCATTGTGTAACTGTACCATATGTTGAAGGACATCTAGATTCTTTCCAGCTTCTGGTTATTATAAATAAGGCTGCTATGAATATAGTGGAGCATGTGTCCTTGTTATATGTTGGAGTATCTTTTGGGTATATATCCAGGAGTGGTATGGCTGGGTCCTCAGGTAATACTATGTCTAATTTTCTGAGGAACCTGCCAATTGATTTCCAGAGTGGTTGTACTAGCTTGCAATACCACCAACAATGGAGGAGTGTTCCTCTTTCTCCACATCCTCACCAGCATCTGAGTTTTTGATCTTAGCTATTCTGACCGGTGTGAGGTGGAATCTCAGGGTTGTTTTGACTTGCATTTTCCTCTTCACTAAGGATGTTGAACATTTCTTTAGATGCTTCTCAGCCATTCAGTATTCCTCAGTTGAGAATTCTTGTTTAACTCTTCCCCATTTTTAAATGGGTTATGTGGTTCTCTGTAGTCTAACTTCTTCAGTTCTTTGTATATGTTGGATATTAGCCTTCTATCAGATATAGGCTTGGTAAAGATCTTTTCCCAATCTGTTGGCTTCCATTTTGTCCTATTGACAGTGTCATTTGCCTTACAGAAGCTTTGCAATTTTATGAGGTCCCATTTGTTGATTGTTGATCTTAGAGAATGAGCCATTGGTGTTCTGATTAGGAAAATTTCTCCTGTGCCCATGTGTTCAAGGCTCTTCCCCACTTTCTCTTCTATTAGTTTCAATATTTGGTTTTATGTGGAGGGCCTTGATCCACTTGGACTTGAGCTTTGTAAAAAGAGATAAGAATGGATCAATTTGCATTCTTCTACATGCTGACCTCCAGTTGAACAAGCACCATTTGTTGAAAATGCTGTCTTTTTTCCCACTGGAAGGTTTTAGCTCCTTTGTCAAAGGTCAAATGACCATAAGTGTGTGGGTTTATTTCTGGATCTTCAGTTTTGTTCTATTTATCTACTTGCCTGTCTCTGTACCAATACCATGCAAGTTTTATCTCTATTGCTCTGTAATTCAGCTTCATGTCAGGGATGGTGATTCCACCAGTTCTTTTATTGTTGAGAATAGTTTTAGTTATCTTTGTTTTTTTGTTATTCCAAAGGAATTTGCAACTTGGTCTTTCTAACTCTATGATGAATTGAGTTGTAATTTTGATGGAGATAGTATTTAATGTGTAGATTAATTTCAGCAAGATGGCTATTTTTATTATTTTAATCCTGTCAATTCATGAGCATGGAAAATCTTTCCATCTTCTGGGCTCCTTTTCAATTTCTTCTTCAGAGACTTGAAATTCTTGCCATATAGAGATCTTTCACTTGCTTGGTTAGAGTCATACCAAGGTATTTTATATTTTTTGTGACTATTGTGAAGGGTGTTGTTTCCATAATTTCTTTCTCGGCTTGTTTATCCTTTGAGTAGAGGAAGGGTACTGATTTATTTGACTTAATTTTATATCCAGTCACTTTGTTGAAGTTGCTTATCAGGTTTAGGAGTTCTCTGGTGGAATTTTTGGGATCACTTAAATATACTATAATATGATCTGCAAGTAGTGATATTTTGACTTCTTCCTTTGCAATTTGTATCCCTTTGACATCCTTTTGTTATCTAATTGCTCTGGCTAAGACTTCGAGCACTATATTGAATAGGTAGGGAGAGAGTGGGCAGCCTTATCTAGTTCCTGAATTTAGTGGGATTGCTTCAAGATTCTCTCCATTTAGTTTGATGTTGGCTACTGGTTTGCTGTATATTGCTTTTACTATGTTTAGGTATGGGCCTTGAATTCCTGATCTTTCCAAGACTTTTACCATGAAGGGGTGTTGAATTTTGTCAAATGATTTCTCAGCATCTAATGAAATGATCATGGTTTTTGTCTTTGAGTTTGTTTATATAGTCAATTACATTGATAGATTTCCATATATTGAAACATCCCTGCATCCCTGGGATGAAGTCTATTTGATCATGATGGATGATTGTTTTGATGTGTTTTTGGATTCAGTTTGCAAGAATTTTATCGAGTATTTTTGCATCAATATTCATAAAGGGAATTGGTCTGAAGTTCTCTTTCTTTGTTGGGTCTTTGTGTGGTTTAGATATGAATATAATTGTATACTTCATAGAACGAATTGAGTAGTGTTCCTTCTGTTTCTATTTTGTGGAATAGTTTGAAAAATAATGGTATTAGGTCTTTTTTGAAGGTCTTCTAGAATTCTGCACCAAACCCATGTGGTCCTGGGCTTTTTTTGGTTGGGAGACTTTTAATGACTGCTTCTATTACTTTAGAGGGGTTATGGAACTATTTAGATGGTTTATATGATCCTGTTTTAACTTTGGTACCTGGTATCTGTCTAGAAAATTGTGTGCTGTCAAGCTGCTAGTGTAAGCTGTCTCCAGTTTATTTTTTTGGAGGTACTCAGAGCTATGAGTTTTCCTCTTAGCAATGCTTTCATTGTGTCCCATACATTTGGGAATGTTGTGCCTTTGTTTTAATTAAATTCTAAAAAGTATTTAATTTCTTTCTTTATTTCTTCCTCGTCCAAGTTATCATTGAGTAGAGCTATTCAGCTCCCATGTGTATGTTGTCTTTCTGTTGTTTTTGTTGTTATTGAAAACCAGTCTGTGGTTATCTAATGGGATGCATGGGATTATTTCAATCTTCTTGTATTGGTTGAGGCTGATTACATGGTTAGTTTTGGAGAAGGTTCTGAAAAGAAGGTGTATTCTTTGTTTTGGAATGAAATGTTCTGTAGATATCTATTAAATCCGTTAACTTCTGTTAGTTTCACTGTGTCTCTATTTAGTTTCTGTTTCCATAATCTGCCCATTGTTAAGAACGGGGTGTTGAAATCTCCCACTATTATTGTGTGAGGTGCAATGTGTGCCTTGAGTTTTAGTAAAGTTTTTTTTTTTTTAAATGAATGTGGGTCCCCTTGCATTTGGAGCATAGATGTACAGAATTGAATTGAGAGTTCATCTTGGTAGATTTTTCCTTTGGTGAGTATGAAGTGTCCTTTCTTACCTTTTTTGATATCTTTTGTTTGAAAGTCAATTTTATGTGATATTAGAATGGCCACTCCAGCTTGTTTCTTGGGACCATTTGCTTGGAAAAAATTTTTTTCAGCCATTTACTCTGAGGTAGTGTCTGTTTGTGTCACAGAGGTGTGTTTCTTGTATGCAACAAAAATGCTGGGTCCTGTTTAAATATCCAGTCTGTTAGTCTATGTCTTTTTATTGGGGAATTGAGCCCATTGATGTTGAGATATTAAGGAAAAGTGATGATTGTTTCCTGTTATTTTTGTTGTTAGAGATGGAATTATGTTTATGTGGCTATCTTCTATTGGGTTTGTTGAAAGATTACTTTCTTGCTTTTTCTAGGGTGTAGTTTCCCTTCTTGTGTTGGAGTTTTCCATCTATTATCCTTTGTAGGACTGGATTTGTGGAAAGATATTATATAAATTTGGTTTTGTCATACAATATCTTGGTTTCTCCATCTATGGTAATTGAGAGTTTTGCTGAGTATAGTAGCCTGGGCTGGCATTTGTGTTCTCTTAGGGTATGTATGGCATCTGCCCAGGAACTTCTGGCTTTTAAGAGTCTCTGGTAAAATGTCTTGTGTAATTCTGATAGGTCTGCCTTTATATATTTCTTGATCTTTTCCCCTTAATATTCTTCCTTTGTTTTGTGCATTTGATGATTTGATTGCTATGTGACTATGCGATGGCAGAATTTCTTTTCTGGTCCCATAGATTTGGAGTTTTCTAGGCTTCTTATATGTTCATGGGCCTCTCTTTCTTTAGGTTAGGGAAGTTTTCTTCTATAATTTTGTTGAAGATATTTACTGGCCCTTTAAGATGGGATTCTTCTCTCTCTTCTATACCTATTATCCTTAGGTTTGGTCTTCTCATTGTGCCCTGGATTTCCTGGATGTTTTGGGTTAGGAGCTTTTTGCATTTTGCATTTTCTTTGACTGTTGTGTCAATGATTTCTATGGTGTCTTCTGCCCCTGAGATTCTCTCTTCTATCTCTTGTATTCTGTTGGTGATGCTTGCATCTATGACTCCTGATCTCTTTTCTAGGTTTTTCTATCTCCAGGGTTGTCTCCCTTGGTGATTTCTTTATTGTTTCAAATTCTATTTTTAGAACCTGGATGGTTTTGTTCAACTCCATCACCTGTTTGTGTTTTTCTGTAATTCTTTAAGGGACTTTTGTATTTCCTCTTTAAGGGTTTCTACCTGTTTGTCTATATTCTCCTGTATTTCTTTTTTCTTTTTCATTTTGTAACTATATTTATGTACAGAAACGTTAGTGTACATTTAACCCAATTTAGTGGCCAGTTCTTTAGCCTTTGCCTTTTCCAGCTTGGCAATGCGAGCCACAGACTTAGGACCCAGGACGTTGCCTCCCCAATGGCGACGGATCTCGTCATATCTGTCATTATAATTGGTCCTAATAGCTTCCACCAGCTTAGCCAGAGCACCCTTGTCTTCCGAGTTAACCTGTGTGAAGGCAACAGTGGTGCAGGTCTTCCTGTGGACCAGGCGCCCCAGCCTAGCCTTTCCCTTGATGATGCAGTAGGGCACCCCCATCTTTCGACACAGGGCAGGCAGGAAAACCACCAGCTCAATGGGGTCTACATCATGGGCAATCACCACCAGCTGAGCCTTCTTGTTCTCCACCAAAGTGGTAACTGTATTGACTCCTGCTCGGAGGACGGGTGGTCTCTTAGTTGGGACGTCCCCTTTGCCAGCAGCTTTCTTCTCAGCACGGGCCAGTAGCCTTTGCTTCTTGACTTGCTTTGTCTCTGGCCTGTACTTGTGGGCAAGCTTAAGCAGCTGAGTTGCTGTTTGCCTGTCCAGGGCCTGGGTGAACTGGTTAACGGCAGGAGGCACTTTGAGACGCTTATAGAGGATGGCTCTTTGCCGCTGCAGCCTGATGTAGCAAGGCCATTTGACGAAGCGTGTTAGATCTCTTTTGGGCTGGATGTCCTGCCCAATGCCGAAGTTCTTGGGCCTCTTCTCAAACAAAGGATTGACCACCTTCTTGGCCTCCTGTTTCTTGAGGACGGCGGGGGCGGGGGCCACCTTCTTCCCCTTCGCCTTCTTCCCTTTGGGCATCTTGCTCGGCTGGTGGAGAGCTCTCCTGTATTTCTTTAAGTGACTTATTCATGTCCTTCTTGAAGTCTTCTATCATCTGTGGGAGAGGGTGGGTTGGTGAGCAGGGGGAGGGGGAGGGAACAGGGTTTTTTTTGTGTGTGTGTGCGTGTGTGTTTTTGTTTTTGTTTTTTCAGAGGAGAAACTGGGAGCGGAGAAATAATTTGAAATGTAAATAAAGAAAATATCTAATAAAAATAAATAATAATAATAATCTGTGAAAAATAGAAAACTCATGGAAAGTAGCAGAAAATATCCTTATAATAAAATGTTTCTAAAAAAAAAAAAAAGTCCTCTATCATCATCATAAGATGTGATTTTAAATCCAAATCTTGCTTTATCAGTGTGTTGGGGTATCCAGGACTTACTGTGCTGGGAGAACTGGGTTTTTATAATGCCAAGTAGCTTTGGTTTCTGTTTCTTAGGTTTTTGCACTTGCCCCTTGCCATCTGGTTACCTCTGATGTTAGTTGTTGGTCTTGCTGTCTCTGACTGGAGCTTGTCCTTCCTTTGGACCTGAAATTCTGTGATCTTATGTATGTAAGCACTTCTAGAGAGACTAGCCCTCTCCTGGGCAGGATTTGTGTGCAGAGGGCTGTGGAACAGCCTTAGCTCCAGGGCACAGATGGAGACCTGAAGGATCTTGTCCCCAGCTGCTCAGCTCTTCCTGTGCTCCGTGTGCTTCTGTTGAGTGCCTCTTTGGACAGTTATTGGATAGAAAGTGGTGATCTCACCTCTGGGCTTAGGGGTGAGAGCCCTCCTAGGAGACAAGCTCTCTCCTGTTGGGATTTAGGTGCAGAGGGTTGTGGGACAGCCTTGTTATGTCTTTCTTTTCACTTTTGATTTTGTTTATTTGGATACTGTCTCTCTGTCTTTTGGTTAGTTTGGTTAAGGGTTTGTGTATCTTGTTTATTTTCTTAGTCTCTTTATTTCCTCAAAGAACTGGCTCTTAGTCTCATTGATTCTTTGTATTGTTTTCTTTGTCTCTTAATGATTGATTTCAGCCCTCTACTACCAGGGGAGGGGCTTTCAGGTATACTTTTAGATTGTTATTATGAGAACTTTCTAACTTCTTTTTGGAAGCACTTAGGGCTATGAACTTTCCTCTTAGCACTGTTTTCACTATGTCCCATAAATTTGAGTATGTAGGGCTAGAATTGTGAATAGATATTGTTTGAATTTGGATTTGTCTTGGAATATTTGTTTTCTCCATCTATGGTGATTGAGAGTTTTGCTGGGTATAGTAGTCTAGCTTAGAATCTGTGGGATTTTTTTTAGGGGGTTTCAAGATATCTATCCAGGCCCTTCTAGCTTTTAGAGTCTTTGTTAAGAAATTAGGTTTAATTCTGATAGGTCTACCTTTGTATGTTACCTGGCCTTTTCCCCTTGAAAGCTTTCTTTCTTTGGTCTGTAGCTTTTGTGTTTTGATTATTATTGTGGTGGGATGATTTTCTTTTCTGGATCAGTTTGATTGGTGTTCTATAAGCTTCTTGTATGTTTATAGGCATCTCTTTATTCATGTTGTAGAAGTTTTCTTCTATGATTTTGTTGAAAATAATTTCTGGGTCTTGGAGCTGGTAGTCTTTACTTTCTTCTCTTCTCATTTTTCTTCGGTTAGGTCTTTTCATGGTATCTCAGATTTCCTAGATATTTTGTGTCAGGGATTTTTAGATTTAACATTTTCTTTGACTGATATATCAATTTCTTTATTGTATCTTCTATGCCTGAGATTTTCTCTTCCATCTCCTGTATTCTGTTGATGATGCTTGCATATGTTGTTCCTGTTCTCTTCCCTAGGTTTCCTGTCTCCTGGATTCCTTCAATTTGTGTTTTTGTTATCACTTCTATTTACATCTTCAGGTCTTATGCAGTTTTATTTGTTTCCTTCACCTGTTTAATTGTATTTTTCTGCATTTCTTTGTTTTTGTGTTTTTCGAGACAGGGTTTCTCCATGTAGCCCTGGCTATCCTGGAACCTACTCTGTAGACCAGGTTGGCCTCAAACTCAGAAATCTGCCTGCCTCTGCCTCCCAAGTGCTGGAATTAAAGGCATGCACCACCATCGCCCTCCCTGCATTTCTTTAAGGGACTGTTTTTCCTCTTTAAAGACCTCTACCTGTTTGATTATATTTTCCTATATGCCTTTAAGGGCTTTATTAATTTCCTCTTTAAAGGCTGGTATCATCTTTCTAAGATTGGATTTATGGTCATTTTCTTGAGCTTCAGTAGTGTTAGGATATTCGGGGCTTACTGCAGTAGGGTATCTTGTTCTGAAGGTGGGTGTCATTGCCCTGACTTTTATTGATTGTGTTCTTTTGGGAATCTTTATCCAACTGAATGGATGACTTTGTTCCCTGGACGTTCCTGTTGTAGTAGGTATTGGGAGGGGTATTAACCTCGATGGTCCTGGTGTAGCAGACCCCTGATGGGTATCCTTTAACTGTATGGTTCCAGATCAGCAGGTCTTTATGGCTTGGGATCCACAGATTTTTATGGCTCAGGGTTCACAGATTCAGGTGGGCAGAGAGGCTATGGGAGAATGGAGGTCTGCCAAGGATAGCAGACTGCTGAGGGACAAGAAGATGTATTTTAAAACATTCTACAAAGTGCATACAACCTAAACAGAACAGAACAGAACCTAAAAATGGACAAGGACTTTAGGGACAGTAGAGTAACTACAGGCACATGAGCACTCTAAAGTACAGCAGTATTGGAAGCCTGTTGTGCCTTAGTATTAGAGAGGCAACCATGACAGGCCATTATATCGCCAATGAACAAAACCACACATTTAAATGTGGGTACTAGATATGAAGAAAATCTCCATAAATTTGGTTTAGGACTTTTTCCTTTCAGCTAGCTATACAATATCCTGGGTAGTATACAAGATATTCATTATCCTTTGGTTTAATGTATAGTCATGGATTACATGATATATACCAGGGCCTGTGCTAGACATTGAGGATAAATGATAAGCAAAAACATCTATGGTGCCCACCTTTGTGGGGCTTAAAGGCTATTGAGAAAGCATTGTTAAATAACCACACTGTAAAATACAGTGGGGACATGTTCTCAGAAATGCAATTTTATAATTTTGCAAACATACCAAAGTGCATGTAAGACAATTTCAGAGGCTATAGCCCCCTGTACACCTAGGCTACACAGTGCATGTATATCATATAATCTACTGTTCCAGGATCTGAGATGAACACAACACGATGAAATCAAGCACAAGAGAAAATGATGCAATCAAGGGGGCTCAGTAAACACCAGATGTAAGAGGCTGCTGCTGGCATATGGTGCACGTTTTTACAGTAAACATTTTTTATAGGTAAAAGGTATGTACTCTAAAATAATCATAGGATGCATAGTAAATACATAAGTCAGTAGCATGACTGTTGATCATCATTACCAAGCATTCCGTATGGTATATAGATGCAGGTGCTATTGCATGTCTAACTGGCAGTGTTTTAGTGCCTTTTTTTGGACTAGCATTCAGGTGACTACCATATTATAATTCTATAACACCATTAGGTGATAGGGATTTTTCAGCCCTTTATAATGTTATGGGAACATCAATGTATGTGTGTTCACAGTCACACATGGGAACAACTGGAGGGAACAATCCCCCTTTAAAAGGGTATTTCTCTGACATATACTACAGACTTTTAACCTGACTGTAGAAGTCAGAGGACTGTCCTTCGAGGAAAGGTAATTTAAAAGGTAATTTAATAGAGTTTTGAAGAAATACTGTGCTACGTCAGTAGAGGAAT
The DNA here is from genome assembly GCA_019843815.1 of Montemys delectorum. Lineage (NCBI taxonomy): Eukaryota > Metazoa > Chordata > Mammalia > Rodentia > Muridae > Montemys > Montemys delectorum. Next base: position 46,791 of record JADRCD010207806.1, on the reverse strand, counting down.
GGAATCAGGAGATGGGAGCCATGTTTCAGGCAGAGGAAGAGCATGCTTGGACCTTTGTGTGGGTAGAAATGGAAGCTTTCCAATTCGGAATGAGATCTGGTAAGAACAAGGATGGTAAAGAGGGATACAGTGAGCACAGGTTTAATTAACTCACTTGAGCAAAAATCTAAGCCAAGGTTTTAGGTAAAATATGCCAAAATATCTTTATTTACAGTTGGCACATTTAGTAAAATTAATGAATGGAGTTAGTTCCCTGAGTCTGTCTATATATTCAAAAGAAGCAACAAACTGATCGAATGAGGTATGTTTTATGTAAGTTCCTTTCTGTCCATTCAACAGAAGACAAGCTTTCAGTCTGGGAGAGAATTCCTCACAGCAGCTCTCTGGCTTTGCTGATCACTTTTATTAAAATAACAATTCCATGACTTAAATGTTTCATTTAAAAGAAAAACCCAACATTCAATAGATACAGTAACTATATTACATTGCATAACTAGACAAAGCAAGGAATCAGAGTCATGTGAAGTGGCTCACTTTTATTATGTCAGCATTTGGAAGGCTGAGACAGGAGGATCCCAAATTGGAAACTAATAAAACAAGGAGACCTTGTCTCAAATTAATAATAATGATGATGATAGTTATTATAATAAAAGCAGTCTTTTGAAAACACAGTACTCACAATTCTAGTTTATGGGTCCTTTTCAGACTAGAAATTTGGATTATAATTTTTATGTTCAAAGCACTAGAACTGATAGTTGGAAAGTACTTGCCACAGAAACATGAGGACATAAGTTCAATATCTTCCCCAATCAGAACCTAGGTCAAAATGTTAGGCAAGGTGGTATGATTGCAATCTCAGTTCCTGGAAGGTAGAGACCAAAGTATCCTAAGGTTACTAGCTAGCAACACCAAGACCAGAGAGAGAGCCTGTCTCTCAGAAAGACATGGTGGAAAGCTTCCAAGAAATGATGCCCAAACATATATTTTGTCTCCAAACATACATACATACGTACACACACACGCACGCACACACACACACACACACACACACGCACACGCACACGCACACGCACACACACACACACACACACACACACACACACACACACACAGATGTGCATCCCCATGTACATGAGCACCTTTATATACATATCAGTGGGGACCAATATGGCGGCCTGCTGGAGGGCCTTTATTGCTGAGACTCTGCAGTCCTACTTGGAGAAGTTAGAATTGGAAAACATACAATCTGAAGGTCAGATTCCCTAATGTTTAAGACTTGAATTCTGGCTCTTTGAAGATCTGGGCTTCTGATTACAGTGTTATTTTCTATGGTTGACATTATAGAACATACTTTGTCCCTTCGCTTCCTAATCTGAAATGCTCATTATTATTGACTGATTTCAATATGAAGCGAGACTCTTTCCATAGACATTCTAGCCCAAAGGCTGCCTCTCTGATGCCAGCTGTGAGCTCAGTGCTAGCTCTTCATAGTAAAGTACGGTAGCACGAGGTGTCCCACCTTGCCTGACTTGTTGATCTTATGATCAAAAGGAGGTGTCATCTATGTGGATTATAATAATTAGTTAGCAATTGACATTTATGTTGTTTCTAGTCAGTTTTCTGGATGAAACTCATGCAAGCAACAAATTGTGCCCTTTCTTCTGGAATATGGCTGCTTGATTCTTAGACAGCTCACCAGACACCAGTGGGTTCTTAGGCCAGGGAAGAGCATGTTGGGTCTAATCTGTTATGAGACTATTTGAACATAGCTCAGTGCCCCTCACAGATCACTGCCATTATTTTTTCACACCAGAATTCTTTTAGAACAAGGTGTTTATTCTCATGGAAATTTACTCATTAGATACTATTAAGTAGGGGCTATAATAAGACAATTGTTCTTCTGGAACAGGGAAACTGAGGATCCTCTTTTTTAGCTGCCCCTTGACATTTCTTTTTTATTGTGGCCTTGGGTTATTTAGCTATTCCATACTGGAACATTTTATGCAAAGCAAAAAAAAAATTGCCTCTTTTATGAGCAGGCTGTAAATTCCTAACTAATGCTTCAAGCATGCACCTCTTCCCTTCATCTCAGAAAATTAAAGTCAATGAAAATATTTCATTATTAATAATCTAATTCTCTTTGGATCTTTGATTAATACCATTTTGATATGAGATTTCCAAAATTGGGTCATATTCTGTATAAATTTTTGAAGGTAGAAGCTATATACAAATAGATAAATTTGAGTTAAAACCAATTCTCTTTTAGGAAGGTCTAAAATGGATGTAATGCCTCTTGTATTAAAGATGAAGTAGCTGATTGCTATGTAGCTCATCTTCAAAGCCACTCCTGCATTGTGACTTCAAGCGCTTCATTTTCATTAGTGGTGAGATAACTGTTTTTACAGTTTTTAAAATTTCAATAATGTGTAACATCAGGCAATCATTTTGAAAATGTTATTGTTATTATTTTTTATGTGTATGAGCCTGAGTTTATGTCAGAGCACCATGTGCAGGTGCCCATGGAGGCCAGAAAAGGACATTGGATGCTCTGGAACTGGAGTTACAGATGGTTGTGAGCTGCCATGTGGTATTAGGTATCAAGTCCAGATCCTCTGTTAGAGCACTTGGGGTTCTCAACTGCTGCATTATCTCTGCAGAGCCCTCAACATCAGGTGATCCTTGATTCTTTTTCTTTCCTTCCTCTCTGCCTCCCTTTTTCCCTCCTTCCCTCATTTCTTTCCTTTCTCCCTCCCTTATTTTTTCTTTTCTTTCTCCCTTCCTCCTTCCCTCCCTTTGTCCCTCCCTCCTTTCCTTCCTTCCCTCCTTCCCTCCCTCCCTCCCTCCCTCCCTCCCTCCCTCCCTTCCTTCCTTCCTTCCTTCCTTCCTTCTTTCCTTCCTTCCTTCACCCAGTATAAGCAAAAGTTATGCTGAAGTATCTCTGAACACATGGTTAAAACAGCACTTAAGAAATAGAAATATTTTGGGGGTGGGGCAGGTCTTGCCGAAGATACCCCCCACCCCATGAAACATTGGCCTGTTCCAGGAAGTATATCTCTTCCTACTTATTTCTTCTTAGAGCTCTGAGCAAGCTTAATGTAAACACATCCATTCCAGAAATTTTACTAAATGTTTGCTTTTCTGTGGGACCTCTATTTTGTGCCTTTAAACTTGCAAACTTTCTCTCTACCAAACAGAAACCTGTATCTAACCTCTAATGCAGGCTGTGGGGGCAAGGCTTTGAGAGCCTCAGAAAGTGTCAGAGTTCCACCACTGAACTCTAAGCTACCCTTCCCCTCCTGTGTTTTCCAGTTAACATGCACACAGCTGTTCATGGCGTGTAATCAACTGATTGTTACACAAGCATTTTCTAAAGCTATGACAATCTCAGATTTATGAGGTCAAGAAGTGCAGGCTTAATCCATTCAATAGCTGCAATTTATCGTCTGATTATAATTGTATACACAAACAGACGAATGATTTAGATGACACAGTGTAAAGATGAAATCCGTTTATTTTAAAAGGGTTTCTAACCTTTAAAATATGTTGCCACGAACACCTTTCGATGTCCGCTTTTAACAACACAATTATTATTGTCTTATTGATCAGGGTTTTATTAGAGATTTGACACTTATATTTCATGCTAATCGAAAAAGGTATAATTTTTCTCCACAATTTTAACAAGAATATGACTGTAATTAATTATATCACTATTATGTTTTCAGTATCTTGAAAGAAGTGCTTAATTTATCACACATGTCTCCCTCACATATGGGAACCTCTTTTAAAAAGACAAGGTGCATGATCCTTAGGGATGACAGGATATGACATAGGAACTATATTTATAGATTCTGCCACCATGCTGACCTGGCTCTCCAGTGACAGCTCTCCTGGAATGAGATCGTACATTAGCAACTTAGTAAGCCTGGGTGGTACCCAACATGACCATCCTCTGGTCTAATAATGGTAATTAGTGGTCATTTCCTAATGCCTTCATAGATCAAGGAAATAACCTGCAGACAGGGCCAAAGTGGTCGGATTACATGGTAATATATATTTCAGATTTTTTTCTCCAGATGCAGGTTTAATGAATGCCTAACTGTTGTATTGATTTGCTTCATTATCAATTTTAGTTATTGAATACACCAGTAAGTGTAAACTTGATATGTGCCATACAACCCATGTCCACACATACATGTATGTGTCTACATTTACCTTGATTTCAAAGGCATTATTGATGATTAATTTTTGAGATAGGTTAGCCTCAAAGAAATACATCCCCTGTGATGGAATGATCAAGAACTTCTGTCCCACCTGCCTCTGCTTCCTGAATGCCAGAACTGGGTCAGCACAGTCTTATGGGTCATGAGATTGAATCCCAGGTGTCATGTCATCTCTGTGCCAGCAAACCCAGATTCCCATCTTTATACTGTTCGAAGCACTACGGCCCTATTACTAAAGAAAATCAGACCATTGCCAACAGAGATGTGACTTATACCAGTCAGAATTGTTCAGATAATTTATATGAGATGCTAATAAAGCCTAGTTTTTGTCTTGTTCAATTTTTATATATTGTTCAATAACAAACTTATTAAATCACATAAATTTCCACTGTACTTTCCATACTACTTGCATATATGAATTAAATTTCATTATATACTGCTATTCTATACCCATATCATTATGCAGTTTCTATTATATTAATCCATAAATTGTAATTAATACATTTAATTTGACACATCTAGTATTCAGACACCTGGCTTCATATTTTCCAAAAATTCCTACATGTTATAGAGTTTGATCTACTATGTCTGGGTCCTAAGTTTTCAGTAGGATACTTGATAATTTTTGTAAGAAAACATGAAGTTAAAAAGCTAAATTAAGGAATTAAATATTTAAAAGACCTTATAAATGCAAAATCCTATACAGAACACTGTAGGATGGCTGGCAAAGTGTATCATATATTACACGAAGGCGCATGAAGTAAAATCAATACTTGAATTGGTACTGTGTTCGTCTATAATTAAACAGTCAAGTCCACTTGCTTTTTTTGTGTTCTGCTGTCTTCAGATAGCACAACAGCAGCTGAAAAATTGAAGCTAAGAGATTTTTCCTTTCTTCTCTGAAAGAGTTCAACCAATATTATCACTATCAATATGCCTTTATCTGCAACATAATGACGGGAGGAAAGATCGCAGCGAAAGATGAGACTGTCCTAGCCATTCACATGGCAAGGATAATGCTGGCCTGTCCTCCCAACAGGACACCTGACCCTTCGAGGTCCACAGCTTTGGATAAGGCTCTGAGTAATGCAGCACCCAAAGTGTTCCTGTGTTAGGCAAGAGTTTCTCCAGCTTTATTTTTCTTATCAATCCATTTATAAATATATTTATTTAGTACAAGTTCTCTCTATGTAGCCCTGCCCGGTCTAGAATTTGCCATGTTGACCAGCTTGGCCTTGAATTCACAGAGATACAACTGCCTCCTAAGTGCTGGGATTAAAGGTTTGCACCACCCTATCTGGCTTTTTGCTATCAATTACTTGAAATTTTGGATATTTAAACCCCTCCCTCTTTTTTTCCATTTGTCACTGTCTTTTTAGTTTTAAGACTGTTTGTAAGTGAGCTTTAAAAACATCAGACGTATATATGTCTGGACCACAAGGAAATATTGGCAGCTTTGTCTACCTGTGAAGTCAATGGTATTTTTTGAGCCTATCGGCCATCAGTTCTCAACCTGTGGGTCATAACCCCTTTGTGAGTAGCATACCAGATATTTAAATTATGATTTATGTAGCAAAATTACAGTTAAGAATATTAATGAAATAATTTCGGTGGGGGGGGGGAGGTTACAACAACATGGAGGAACTGTATTAAATGGTTGTAGCATTGGGAAGGTTGAGAACCACTGGTATAGGCCTTTTAGCATATTCTTGTTGTCAGATCTGGTTTTTGCTACTTTGTGGGTTCTTTTTTCACCACCTTTTACCCCTCCCCTCCTTCCCCTCATTTTACCCTTATCACTAGATAAGAGAGAAAGAATAGAGGGGAAAGAGAGCTAGAGAGAGAAATCCCTGAATCTAATTTCTTTCCTCTTGTTTCTTCTTTGAGTACGACTATTAACAAACCACATCTAGCCACTCTGAATGACCACCATCACCAAACCAGAGTATTTATTCCACCCCTGAAAAGTTCCCAGAATTCCAAATGTCACACGAAGGAATTATCTGCCATTGGCAAAACCACACTTCTACTAGAGCACGAGGCAAATCATGTTGAGCTGCTGTGGACAGTACTCAGTAGCCCCACATCCTATACCTGGGAATAAAATGAAAGCAATTTCTTGTAATATTTCTGTGTGTGTGTGTGTGTGTGTGTGTGTTTTTTTTTTTAAAGAAAGCACATTTCCAGAATTGTCACTACAGTGGGAGGACGAATCATTAGCAGATTAGTATAGAACCATAAGAATTGAAGTGTCATGATAGAATAAACCGGAAAGACCAGCATGGAGAGCCACTGAGGAGGCCACTCTGAAATGTCTATGATGTAGTCTGCATATGGCTCATTGAGGAGATTCCAATGAAGGTCAGGATGGGATAGTTAGTAAGTGGGAGGATCGTGTTGGGTGCCAAGGATCAGCTTGTGTTTGGAGTATCTGGAAGCTTTTCTGGTGGATAGTAGAGTCAAGTGCTGGTTTAGATAAGGTAGGGACTGTGGTGAGGGTTTGTGAATCACTGAGAGTAGGAAACACAGTGACACAGCAATGAAAGATCCCCTCCTTCCTACCTGATCTAGAGATAAACTGTTGCAGGATGCCATGCAGAAGGTAGGAGTTCATGTAGCTGGGATTTGAGAGGATCATTTTGAGAGAATGCTGTTTTGGGTGCAAGCTGTCAGGAATTCACCAGGGAAATGATGGAATCAGTCTAGAGGAGGGGAGGGTGCTCAAAACAGGATGCATGCATTAGCACTAGATACACTACCAGGATTTAATATAGCAGGGTTCTTAATTGTTTGCACATACTAAAATGTTTTTCTTCTGTAAAACTAATTAGAAATCAGAAGCCACTTAGAGGCACTCTCCTATTTTCATATTAGGGACTAATGCTGAAGAACAACTTCCTTAAAAATGTCAATTAACTAAAAAACTCATAGTTGCCCTATTACCCAATCTGATCAAAGTAATTGCTCTCATATTATCCTTGTTTTATACTTCATACTCTTTGGAGAGCTGAGATTATTTAAATAGATCTACAAGTGACTGTTTTTTTGACTTTTGTCCCCTCCTTCACCAAACATTTCAAATACATGCTATGACTTGAGTACTATGTTTGGAAAATGGAATGGTAATATGCTGAGATTTTATAAGGAACCACTACCTTTTCTTTACCATTTTTTCCTGGCTAACCCAGGACGGTCTTGGGTACTCTATTGGTAGCAAGATCCCCTACAACCCCATATAAAGTATTTCTTGGGGATTCATATTTTGAAGCAAATTGTAACAGAAACCAATTCCTGCCCTTATTATTTAGTACAGGAATCAAACATATTTGTGTCGCTATCACACAAAGGAGGAAGGACCAATGCCAAGCTTGAGATGTGAGTATAGACACCAACTCTGTGATAAGCCAACATGGGCATGCATCAGAGTCTGAGACGCTCTATCCATAATAGCTAACCTTCCAATCTTGCACAAAATACTTCCTAGGGATTTGTATTTTGAAGCAAGTTGTAGCAGAAAATAGAGTATTTTATAGTCTTATGCAAACTCTTGCAATAAAGACTACAAGGGAAAAATGAAGTAGGAACACAACAGTATACACACACACCAGAGAGAGAGAGAGAGAGAGAGAGAGAGAGAGAGAGAGAGAGAGAGAGAGAGAGGTTGCACAAAGCTTTAGTGCCCCTGTCTCTGAGGGAATGGCCTGTGGATGGAAGTTAACCAATGTCAGTCTCTTCAGCTTCGCAGCCAGACTGATGGTGTCATCAACTAAAATGAACTATGAAAGATGAATAGGCCGAAACCTGCTGATTTAATTGTAGTGTTCTTTCCTTCCCACGGCTGCCACTGTTTAGAAGTGTATAAAATAATTCTGTACAACTTTTAAAAGTCACAAAACATTAACAATATTGAGCTGTTTATCATCATTTGGCCAAGTAGTCGCAGAGTGGATTCCACTTAATATCCACTTTGTTAATATACACAAACTAAAACAATACAGAAAGAGAAGCAGAACTTCATTGAAAATACAGTTTCTGGGTACAGAGAGATGGCTCAGCAGGGAAGGACACTTACCGCCAAGTAGGACAACCTGAGTTTGGCTCCTAAAATCTCCATAGTAGAAAGAGAAACCAATTCCTCCATACATGCTCTATTGCATATGAGCAGACACATGGGCACCGTCCCTAGTGCATATGCAATAAATAAATGTTGTTGAAAACCACTTTGAAGTACAGTTTCTATGCATTAAAATGCACTTTAATCGTTTATTTACTTATCAAAATACTAATAGTATTCCTTATCAGAATAATAATAAGCAGAAATAATAAAACAATAAATTCATATGGAAACATAAAATACTCCAAATAGCTAAAGCAATCCTGAACAAAATTAGAAAACTCAAAGGCATCAACAAAACCTGATTTTATGACATGCTACATGAAATACCAGACTTATCCTGGTACCAGAGTCCCAGTAAACTGGCATTGGCATAAGAGTAGCAAATGGATCAGTAACAGCAAATGAACCTGTAGCGAAGAAGAGAGATCCCAGAAGATTACCTAAAACAGCCAGCCTCAGGTTCACACTGGAGAACTGGACATCCATGTGACTTGAGTAGTGTGGAGAAAACCAGTAATGCAAACAGAAGAAACAGACTTAACTGCAATGTCTCCTGCCACACAAAATGGATGGAAGATAAACAGCAGCCTGTAGTTACCAAGGTTAATGAAGGAAAACATAAAATACTTCAAGAAGTCGGGGTCCACATTGATGTTCTAGATAGAACTCCAAACGCACAGCAAAATGAAGAATGGGACTATATTGAATTTAAAGCAGCTGTGAAGCACAGGAACCAGGCAATAGAGTTAGTTAGTGACAATCTATAGAATAGGAGAAAATATATGCCCCTCACTCATATGACAGGGAGTTAATGTTTAGAATGTAGAAGGAATGTTCAAAATTCACCATCAAAAGCTACTCCAAATAAAAAGAATGGACAAAGGTTATAAAAGACATTTTTAAAATTTAATTAATTGTTTTAAATTTATTCACTTTACATTCTGCTCACTGTCCTCCTCCTGGTCACACCCTCCCACAATTTTCCTTCATAACCCTTCTCCTTCTATTCTGAGTGGCTAGGGGCCCCTGGGTAACCCCCACCCACCCTGACACTTCAAGTCTCTGCCAGGCTAGGAACTTCCTCTCCCACTGAGGCCAGACTAGGCGGCCCAGCTTTTAAGAGAAGAAACTTAAATGGTAGACAAATTTATGCCAAAAAAAAAAAATCTTAGCCTTCAGCAAGTGTGTCTTAGGCAGGTTAGAGTAGCTAGTTAGTTCCCAAACCGCAAACAAGTACAGATGAGTAGATGAGACTGAGGAGAAATGAGACCACTCAAGTCCTGTGATGAAAACAAAGTTGATCAGCCACTCATAAGAACAGGACAGAGATTCCCCAAGAAACAGATTTGCTATGTCCCAGATATTCTACCTCTCTGTGTATATTCAAAGGAAACCTTTGCTGTTGGACTGTTCACATATAACACCCAGAAATGGTCAATACATATCAATAAAAAACATGTCCTGGACACTGGAATGCTAGTTTACAATGAAAAGAATAGCAAATTATTTGTAGTAAAATGGGTGGATCTGGAGATCAAAATACTAAGTGGAATAAGTCAGAAACACAAAGAGATAGAACATATGTCTCTATTATATACATATCTTTCACAAAGAGCTATTTACAAGCAACTGAAGAAATGTAGGAGTGGGAAAGATGGTCATTCCCCCAGGGAAGAGCACATCAAATGGTTGTTTAGAGCCAAACAGTCAGCCCTGAAAAATGCACACAAGCAACATTTATGAACTGAACAGGGTGGATTTAGGATACACACACACATGCACACACACACACACACACACACACACACACACAATAACAATTAGTGAAAAAAGAGGTTGTGGATTTAAAGAAGAGTGGGGATCTACCTGAAAACTTTCATTGATTTATTATATTTTTTTCTTTCTTCTGGAAGTCTATAATAATTCATGAAACTGTTACTAGGTTGGAACATGGGATTTGGGGAAAACTAAATCTTTGTTCTTGAGTGGCAATGGCCGTTAAATTTGACTCTAAAATAAGCTATCTTTAACTCGCTTTAAAAATAAATAGAATGAACAATTTAAGTAAAGAATTTATTGTTGTTTACAAAATGGAAAAAGGATCTCAAGAGGTACTTCCTCAAAAATACAAACAGCAAATAAGCATGTGCAAAGGTGCTCACCACCAAATAGTGTTACACAACTTCAAAATCAATGCCAAACCTAGAGAAGCTAAAACCCAAAACAGTCAACAACAAAATCTTGGAAGGACAGAGAAGGATAGGAACTCTCAAATGTGTTCTCATGAAAGGTGGAAGTCATTCAAGCAGTCTATGTGGCAGTGCCTTACATTAACATCCTCCTACTGAAATGATCTGGTAAACACATTCTTTGGTACTTATCTTAATGCAGTGGAAACATCCAAGTACAGCACTGTCAAGGATTTTAAAAAACTTTCATCACAATTGAAATTAAATGGAATTTCCATTGACATTTGAATAGATAAATTATAGTATAGAGGTATGTATGATGGGATATTGTTCAGCAATAAAGGAAACTCATGGAAGTTGGCTAAAGATTGAGCTTAAGAAACAATTGTTTCATTGGTTTGGCTATACACTGCTACATTTTTAGCCAATGACCAAATTCCTAAAGTCACAGTTATCTGTGACTCTTGCTTTGTAACAAAAACACAGTTATCTGTGACTCTTGCTTGGGGCATTCTTTTTTTTTTCACAGTAAAGACTTGTCTTAGTCAGGGTTTCTATTCCTGCACAAACATCATGACCAAGAAGCAAGTTGGGGAGGAAAGGGTTTATTCAGCTTACATCCACATGGCTGTTTATCACCAGAGGAAGTCAGGACTGGAACTCAAGCAGGTCAGGAGGCAGGAGCTGATGCAGAGGCCATGGAGGGATGTTCCTTACTGGCTTGCTTCCTCTGGCTTGCTCAGCCTGCTCTCTTATAGAACCCAAGACTTCCAGCCCAGGGATGGCACCACTCCTTTGATCACTAATTGAGAAAATGCCCCACAGTTGGATCTCATGGAGGCATTTCCCCAACTGAAGCTCACTCCAGCCTGTGTCAAGTTGACACAAAACTAGCCAGTACAGGACTCCACTCCTTATTTTATTTTTCAATAGTTGCTTATTGTTTATTTTTTATTAGATATTTTCTTTATTTACATGTAAATTTCTCATTTCCCAGTGTCCCCTCCAACAAACAAACAAACAAACAAAAACAACAAGAACAAACCCCTGTTGCCTCCCCCCTCCCCATACCTGCCACCCCACCCTCTCCCACTTATTGGCCCTGGCATTCCCCTACACTGGGGCACAAAACCTTCACAAGGCCGAGGTCCTCTCCTCCTATTGATGATCGAATTTGCAATCCTCTACTATACACATGCTGCCAAAGCATTCAGTCCTACCATGTATAGTCCCTGGTTGGTGATTGGGTCCCTGGGAGCTCTGAGGGTACTAGTTAGTTCATATTGTTGTTCGTCCTAAGGGGCTGCAAACCCTTCAGCTCCATAGATCCTTTCTCTAACTCCTTCACTGGGGACTGTGTACTCAGTTCAATGAATGGCTGTGAGCCTCTACATCTGTATTAGTCAGGTATTGTCAGAGCCTCTCAGGAGATAGCTATATTTAGGCTGGCTTGTCCTTCCTTCAGTCTCTGCTCCATAGTTAATCTCTGTAACTCCTTCCGTGGGTATTTGGTTCCCCCTTTTAAGAAGGAATGAAATGTCCACTTTTTGGTCTTCCTTCTTCTTAAGTTTCTTGTGGTTTGTGGGTTGTTCTTCCTGTATTCCAAACTTCTGGGCTAATAACCACTTATCAGAGAATGCATACCATGTGTGTGCTTGGGGCATTCTTAAAGACAGAGTAAAAATCAAGCATCAGATTTGTGAGTAGATTAATATGCTGCTATTTACTCACACGACCTGAAGCCTCAGGGACTAAAAGATAGATAAACTACTTATGCACAAAATACACAAATCATGCTCTTTAAGCCCAAAGAAACCAGAATGTAAAGAATACATAGGATGTGATCCATTCATATGAAACTCAACTACTATTCATCCATTATGACAGAAATCAAATCGGTCAAAGGCCACAAGAGACACTGCTTACGAAGGTGCACAAGGGAACTTTTTATGCTATCCCTTCCTTGAATTGTTCATTCTATTGCTCTTTTCAAATCTCAAAAACTGATTGGACTGAGCATTTGAAACTGTATCATGTTGTGTTAATTGTAGCTCAATAGAAATGTCTAGCTCTGGAGTCAAATGTTCCTATCTATAAAATTTGGGCAGACTCTTTTTAAAAAAAACATCTGGCTACTTTGAGTCAGAGGTGGAATATTTTATTCATAATCCTATTACTTTTAGGTATTTTGTACTGATATTTATTCTCAATATCCCCCAAAGAAAACCCTGGTCTATTTCAAAGTGTCAGGTGAGGAGGTGTGTATCCCACGAGTTGCACCTGTCTTGTTGCATCCCAAAATTAACAGAAAAATGAGCTTCTCTATTTAATATTGTCACACTTTTACTAATACCATTATCTTAGAAATTTAAACCCATAGATGAATTAACACTTCAGTAAGAGATCCATTTTCACCAACAAAGAGCACTGTAATTTAAACACTTCCGCCTTCTTTTTCTCATCCAAATTATTTTATTTTACAATTTTACACATGAAATATAATTACATAATTTGATCCTTTCTGCTCCTCCCTCCAACCCTTCCAGTCTGCCCCCTTGTTCTCTTTCCCACTCATGCTATTTTTAAAAAATGCTGTTATACACACATACATATGCATATAAACTTCCAGCTACAACATGCTGAGTCTGTTTGATGGTGCTGGTATATATGTGGCTTCCGGCTGACCATTGGTAGAGGATAACCAATTCTGGAAAACTTCCCTGGGAAGATTAATTCTCCTACCTTCAATATTAATTAGTTGCTATAGGTCTTTGTCTAGGGCTGAGACTCTCCCTTCTATGTTAGCCTGTCCACTGATATTGTCATCATTCAAGTCTTATTTAGACAGCCATGTTGTTGATATAGCATGGGTGAAAGACTCCATACATTTTTTGTAAATATTTATTTTTTTAATTCGAGTTCTACATAGTGAGTCTCTGGTCCTTCTAACAATTAGCTTTGTGAGCTATCCACTCATTCAGAAATCAGGAACCTAATGGAAATTCAGTGATCATTCGTTCACAGCCAGACATGAAATACATAAAACACAATCATTTCTCTGGTGAAAAAAAATAACTGAATGAGAACTCAAGTAGTGAAGGAAATAAAATATACGTTTTGACAAGACCCTTGCAGGAGCTGTGTTTGTACTAAAGTGAAAAGATAAAAGATTTAGCTGAAATTAAAACCATGTAGTAACTAAGGCACAAATTCAATACTAAATCCAATAATATATGTCAGCCAAATGATGAGTGAGCACCACAGTGTGAAAGGCATGAACAAACAAACAAACAAGCAAGCAAGAAAATAAAACATTTTGTGCCTAGTGGATCCTTGCTGGGCAGGTATACCTAGTAAAATAATTGCTTTAATATCTGTCCAGTTTTTTGGGGGGTTTCATAAGAGGATTCCAGACAGATTCTTCTCTATTCTCTTGCCTATTTTCATTAAGGCCTCAAACTCAATTTCCCTTGGATGAGCACCTTTTCCTAGTGCCCACCCTCTACTTTCTATTAATTTGCTTCCTCGTCACATACTCTCATAAGAACTTGTAATTCTTAATTGAGCTTCTCATAAATGTAATTGTATAACCAGAATTGCTATGATTTCTTTACTATATCCCCATTACCCACTCAATCCAAAGATCACAGGGCAGGAGTCATGCTTATCCAGCCTGATATGGTAACTGTAGTCTCTGTCATTACTAAATAGTAGTTGAATGAATGAGCAGAATGTCCATTGGAGGGAGAGAGAGCTATTGATGGAAGTCCTTCACAGAATCCTATATTAGTAACACATTAGATACCAAAAAAAGAGAAAGACATCACATTTTTAAAGCTAAAAACTATCCTCATAGTATTAATATCTTTAACTTTGAATAGACATCTGTACGGCTGATAATGATGCTGTTAAAGCTGCCCTGAAAGAAATACATCATACAATGATTTTAAAGCTGAGACTTCACAATTTATATTTACCATGGAGAACTTTGTACATTTGGCAATGATTCTCTATTAGGTTTTGTTACACATGTATCTCCAGAAGATTATTTTCAGGTCTCTAACTTTGGAAAATATAGAGGAAAAATATTGATAGCCTTCTTAGTTCCATACAAATGTGTGGCTGACAGGTGCTACTAACCTGGATGACCTGAACAAATGGCTGGATCTGCCACCATGACAATCAGTGCTTGGAAGATCAACTCTGGATACAGAAAGTTACATCTGGATTGCAGACTTTAGGTACTGTGTCACTTTATCAGAAGTTGTAAATTAGAGGGTTTTCCAAATCCATCTCTTCAACTTGACCATTATTTAGGATTCACTACAGCAATCCGGATGTGTGCTCATCCTAAATAAAGTGAAGATTGAGTGGTCAGTGGAAGGGCCTTCTAAATAATTTATACTATTCTCAAACTATCAAAGTCTCCATCACATATACATGTTAACCTAAGAGGAAAGTTATGTTTCATAATTGCAGAGAACCAATTTGGGAAAGTTTGGGTGTGAACATGATCCAGATGTGAGATCACTCATGGCCATTGTTCATGTTAATTCTCCCGTCTCTAAGTTCACATTCATTCCTCTATAGTTGATTCTTAAAGGTGGCAGGAATCCTAGAAAATGAACCTATCTATATGCTTAGGGCATAGAAATGAGGATGCCCTCTCATAAGATCTCTGTTCTGGGAACAGCCAAAGGCTTCATTGTCATGGAAATTTCTAGTGTACTGAAAGACCCTTAAAGAGACAGACTCAAAACATATTCCTTGATACACTCAGAGCAGAGGAAGAGGAAAGGCAGGACAAAATCCCACCCCTTTCCCTATTGGGTCCAAGCATTTCATCTCCCCTAACCTAGGAATCCTTATAGGAGGTTAATTTCCCAGGAATGGGGAAAGCCTCTCTGTCAGGCTAAAACCACCTCTCAGAAGGCTACTGTTCATGGTCCCCATTCAGAGTCCTGTTTTGGCATTGTGAGAATGGTTTGCAATTCAATACTGCATTTAATAAAAGATCTGTTCTGTTGAGTTTAAGGAATTTGGGAGAGAAACTGATTTCAGCTGTTACTGTTGGTCTCTTCACCATGAGACAAATGGTTAGGCTCAAAGGCAACATCAGGGACCAGCCTGCTGGAGGACAATAGGCTGAGCCAACTTTATTATAATTTATCCTACTATTCCATGTATAGCCAAAGACTCAATGCTACCATATCACTGTGTTTTATGAAGTGTCCAAGAAGCACTTTCTGATAAGAACATATCTCACATACTAACTATCTTTCCTGGACCTTCCCTTACAAGCAATATTGCTTCTGTTGTGTTATGAACAGGAACTATAAATGTGGACCAACACAAGTTCCTGACTGTATCAGTAAGCTAAAGAATCTTGGATGTAGATGACTTAAAAATAATGTGAGAATATTTATCTCACTTATGCTTGAACATGGCACTTTTCAGAAATGTGTCCACTAAAAGTAAGCATTGTGTAGTGACACTCAGGAGGTGTGGCAGACAGACTGTGTGTTGGAGGCCAGCCTGGACTCTCTAGAAAAATCTTGTCTTAAATCACAGAGCAGTATCTTTTTTATTTGTAACAGGTTTTATGTACTAATTTTAATGCTACAAATAGTGTGTTTTATTTGATCTTAAATCCATCCTTTGTACATGTCATAAAGTCATTGAATAGAATCCACAGCTCATGTGGAAGTGACATCCAATGTGAAAAATCTGGAGTTTACATATTTTAGTGTAGTTGCAATTTTTCATCATTATTTGAAAAATTACATGAAGTATGCTTAAAAGTTCAAGTCAGATACTTCAAGTTTCCTAAATCACACTTAGAGAGCACTTGACCTATGGACTGCTTTGGGTTTTATCTGCTTTTTATAACCTCAACATATTTCATGTAGTAATATGTGGTTTTGGCCAAAGCAAAATGACTTTTTGTACAAATGTGAAATTAATCTAGTCCAAAGATAGTCAATCAATTAATTAATGAGTGAGTCAGTAAAACATTAAAATGGATTCAAAGGACGTTTTCAATAACACACATGGCATTGGGAATTTTGACGTTATTTGGGGTCATCTTATCTACAGGACAGGAAGCAATTGTATCTCTCTGGACAGACAAATTACATCATTATGAACAGCTCACGAACAAGACCCTGAAACCAACTTTGGTCTCTATAGAGATATCCAGTCAGCTCAATAATTGAACACCATCAAAACTGCATATTGGTGGACTCTAAGAGACTAAGAGGTTCTGCTAAGCAACACTGCACACTGAATGGTGGAAGGGAACCTCGGACCTCTTCTGTTCATTTCTAGGTCATTGATAACTTTTCATGATAAGACTTATCAGCCCTTGTCTTGTCCAATTCGCTCTTTTATTTTGAAGATGCCTATAAAGGTTCAGTCATTTCCAGGTTTTATTGAAACACCTCACTTCCAAGCCTGCCTTTCCTAAACATCCTCATGCCTGTTTCTAAAAGCCTTCTGCAATTAGGTCAGCTAAGCCTATACTTTTAGACCTCAAGTTAGTTAGAGAGAAAAAAAATGTTAATTACTTAATGTAAAAATAAACCAGGAGAACATGTTTTTCTCGCTGATTGCCTGACTGTTGGTACAGCTGAGGGGGAAATTAAATTATCATCACTGATTGGAAGTTCAGTGCTTGTTTTTATTTGGGGAGCAATCTAGAAACGGAGATGCTATTAGACAGTGAGGAAGATGTGCTCTCCATGCCTGAGTGCTCTCCACCGACCCCAGGGAAGCAACAGCCTCTAGAATCTAAATTCATAGCATAAAATGGTGTAGACCTGGTTTCTGCATGGGAAGGTAAAAGAGGGGCTGGTTGTATAATATGTTATCTGACTTACAAAAGAAGCCATCTATTCTAGAAAATATTGGAACTACAGAAAACCACAAATAATACAAAATTCAGCTGTAGTGTCCCTCTTGATATTAACATATCAACCCCTTTCTTTTCACTTTTTAAATTTATAGTTTGCTTTTGCCTTCTACTTTTTTTGTGTACAGCACCCTCCTTTTTATATCAGCTTATTATATCTATATAAATTATTTAGCAAATACTATAAGCATAAATTTTATGTAAAACCTATCTATGCTAGAATTTTATATAAAACATATGACTACTTAAGTGTGTCAATATTTTAAACTAAATATAGATCATTTACTTATTTATTATGAATGTGGTTTATTATAAATGTAACTTAGCAAATGCTATGTTAAGATCTGATTATGAATGACATAATAATATTATATGACTCCATTGTATTTTAGGCTTTTGTGCATAATATTTTCAAAGATATTTTTCAGTTGTTTTATGTCAAGTTTCAGAAAACCAAGATCATTTTGGTATTTTAAGTATTTGGTTATTTTATATATGTGTCACTAGAAAAAAATTCCTTATTAATTAAATTTCTAAAAATATTTTATTAAAAATATCTAAAATAAATCCTTGGCTATATCTTTTCTCTCATTAGAGTTTCTGTAGTCAAATGTTCACAAAGTGAAGAAGGTTCATGCTTATTAGATAATTTGGAAAAGTTGTTGTATCTCATTATGAGGATACTAGTTTTTTGGAATCTTTAGATTTTTTGCATAGGTTAATAAATGATATGATTTTTACAGTTAAACTCTGATTAATATAAAGCAGAAATTATGTAAAGCCTGTCAGTGGATGAAGACTCATGCTCTCTCTCTCTCTCTCTCTCTCTCTCTCTCTCTCTCTCTCTCTCTCTCTCTCTCTCTCTCTCTCTCTCTCTCTCTCTCTCTCTCTCTCACACACACACACACACACACACACACACACACAAATTCAGAATCAAAAAGTCTCTAAGTTATTTAGTGATGTTCACTAAGACTCCTGATAGACATAATCATGAAATAGTAAAAGAAATGATCTAGGATTGGCAAACACTGTTTTCCTTAGTTTACTCATGCATTCTCCTTTTATCTTTCATTCAGAACTTTATTCAAGACTCAAAGAAGCTTGGAAGAATCCTTCCCTCCTTCGAAAAGCAGACCTCTTCAACAGCAGAGTTTCAATATTAGGTTTTGTGTTTTACTGCAACAACCACAAGATTCATCCAAGCAGCTCACACTGACTCTCTGCTATGCTATGTGTGGAGTTGCATTTTATTTTAAATGGACCAGGCGTGAATCAATTCTGTCTTCATTTTTACTGGTTTAAAATACCAGCATAATTTATTTTAATCAATGTAGCCTTCAGCAATTTCAACTATCTTAAGGGGAAGGGATGGAACTCCCTGGAGAATAAAGAAACTGGGTAGTGTGAATCACCTACATTTCTCATTTACCCATGCTAATTAAGACCAAGCATTTGAAAGTTACCATCTGAAAGAAAATTAAGCCAATTAACCCACTGATGAAGATAATTTTCAATATTCTATCAGGAGGCAAAACTCTTCACCAGCCCTTCCTACTGTGGGGATGATTTTCTGACTGTCTCTTAGCACTGAGAACATAAATGAATGGCATACTAGTTCGGTGGGTTCTAATTGCAACTTTTATTTAAATTCTGATTTTCTGTCCCACAGTTCGGATTCTGATTGGCTGGACCTGATTGAGACCTGATTACATTTTTTATTTGTAGATCTTGGAAACTTCTATAGCTGGGCATTCAGGTGAGGGCAGAATCCTTCTGCTTCTATGACCTGGTTTTTCTATAGGTGCTTTATTAGGAAAGAAATTAATTTGGCACTGTTAACTACCAAATAATTCTAGCTCAGGTTTAATTGACTCACAAAGCTGTCTTCAGGCCTGAAGATCCCGGAAGATGCCTCTTGTATCTTTCAGTTCTCTTTGACTGCCTTTTGTCATTTAGTGTTTTGTGATGTGTTGTTATTGCTATTGTTATTGTTTTCTTTTGCTTTGCTTTTTTCTAGTGCCTGGACACACTACCCAGTCCCAATTCATCTTCTCTGCCATGAACTGTTCAAAGTACTCATCCTGTTTCTTTGGGACTTCCTTCCTATTGAAGGGGAAAGGGATATTGAGAGAATTAAAGGAAATATATTCAGTTTTTTTTTTCAAATCAAAACCTGAAGCCTTTTTAGACATGAGAGCTGTAATTATTACTTAGCTAAATATTTTAATACTCTTCATAATTCAGTCTGCAGTAAACTGACTTGCACAGAATAAATTAAAATCAAACTGTTATCTTACCTCTGGCCCTGTTCTTGCCCTTAACT
The DNA here is from genome assembly GCA_019843815.1 of Montemys delectorum. Lineage (NCBI taxonomy): Eukaryota > Metazoa > Chordata > Mammalia > Rodentia > Muridae > Montemys > Montemys delectorum. Next base: position 27,029 of record JADRCD010207806.1, on the reverse strand, counting down.
TAATCCAAGAGGCTTTGGAATTGACGATCCTTTCTGGTTCCCTGTCCCTGAACCCGCAGCACACCCCAAGGGCTTGCCTGCTTCCAACTCAAATACTCTAGAGGGGAAATAGTACTTTACTTGACATAGAGAATCAACTTCCCATCTCTGTCCAAGTTTCCACCACCCCACACCTCCCATATCTTATTTCTAAAACCCCACCATCCCAAATTGCCTTTAGTACAAGCACAGACCCTTCCTAACCTTTTGAGTCATCTTAGAGGTACAGGAAGAACTCAACATTATGACTTTTTTTTTAAAACAGCACAAATCTGATTTTTATTTAACACTTTGACTGCTATTTTTGTCTTTTTTTAATTAAAAAAATAATCCAACTGTAATATTTCTACCTCAGAGGTATCTGAAGAGACCATAGGAAAAGTTGTTTGTCAAATCAAAAGTTGGCACACGTCAATGAAAATAACTCCACATCCAACTATACTTACTAGTACTGATAATTTATGAAAACAGGAGTTCATTTTGTATTGATTCTTGGAATCAATGATTCCCTAGAGACCGTTGCTGTCTCCCGTTTAATGAGAGCATGGTCACATCATGGCTCCACAAATCACCCCTACATTTCTTTTGCCTGGAAACTATGCAGTAACCTTCTCCCTTCTCCAGTAATTGTGGACATGTCTACATATACAACTTTCCAGCTTTAGCTTAATAAGCTTCAGGGTACTGGGTGTGGACAGCCATGAAGGAGCAGTCACACCTGCATGAGGACCTATTGGCAGCTAGGGGTTGCCGGGGGACCAGATGCCACTAGTAAGTGACCCAAACTGTAATGCATAGTCCCCACTGCAGCTTTTGCAAGTAACCCTAAGTAAACTTGGGAAACCACTCATATACAAAAGCAGTAAGAGGATTGGTAGGAAAGAAGAAAGGTTTCACCAGGAGGAGGAGCAGACAAGTCATGAAGGTGGATCAAATCAAAATACATTATGGATGGGCATAAAATTGTCCAAGGAAAACATATTTATACATATGCCCAAAAGTTGCCAAAGCATAAAATATTTTTTTTAAAAAAATACAGACTATTAAACAAAACTAAAAGGGACCAAGTACCTTGGAAGACAAACAACACAGCTAAAACTTCCAAATACCAGTTCACTGCAGGTTACTGAGTTACTTCAAACTCCCAAGGACTGAAAAATCACAATTGCAGATATTCACAGCATGGTTGGAAGAAACTGAGCGTGCTCCCTGCTGTGTTTCCTGGAAATGTGCTGTCCTTTTGTATTCTGTTACCTGGCCAGTCATTAGAGGCTGGGATTCTCACCTTGGGAAAGGCAGTTCATGGCTGGAAAGGGACAAAGCTGTGAATCTCCTGCAGCCAGCGTTCCTGATATCCAGAGGGTGGGTGCATGGGCTCAGAATGAGGGCTGTGGTAGAATACCATTGAATCCAGCCCAGCACATGTTTATTAATAAGACTAAAAGAAGACACTATGGGACCACTGCTCCTCCTGAGAACTCTTCTTACTTTTGAGAACAGTTAGTGTCACCCACTGCAAGGTTTCTAAGTATGGGCTCATGCTATGTTTTACTTCTGCTTTAACACCCTGAGAGAAGTCAGCATTATTTAAGTGAAGTGTCTTTGTCAGTTTAGCATGGAGTTACATCTCCAGCAACCACCAGAGCCTGGACAGAATAGCACCAACAGGAGATTCCCTCTGCACTGGTTTCTTCCAGGTCTTTTGGGGGCAGATTTAGTATTCAGCATCTATATGCACATGAATGCACGCGCACACGCACATGCACACGCACACGCACACGCACACCCACACCACAAACTAAGTAAAAAAAGAAAGCAAGAAAGAAAGCTATGAAACAAAGATGGACCTTGGATGTTTATATCAAGGAGAAGCTAGAAAGGTGTCTCACATAGACATTGTTCTAGGGAAAAGACCACATAAGGGACCCTTTGGGTTCATGTCTTAACACTATGGCTGCTCTGTCCTTAAGTTAGTGGATGAAGTCCATTCTAAATGAGTCCTCATCAACATTACCTGGATTATAACAGTCTCAGTAGACTGTTGAGGTCCAGTGACAGGTAAATCGAGGCAAAGAGATATAATCCGCTGAGAATCAGAACTTTCTGATCAACAGATTCTGGGCTCTGCTCCTGAGCTACACCACCTTTGGGCTTCCTTCTAACTGGCTAACTTGCTTCAAACTGGAACTGTGAGTAGACCAGGATTCGCATGCTTAATCTGGGCTTAGCTGACGCGAGACCTCATCTGCTTATGATGCCTATGATATGAGCAGAAGGGGGCTCTGGTAGGATCTCTGACAGGTCCCTTTTCTGCTTGTGCACTGGCTAGAGTCTCATTCTTAAATCCATAGTCTGTGAGTGCTGGCTTATTTCACTATGTCAGTGAAAATAAAAATCCAGTTACTCCTAATAGCAACCACATCCACTGGAAACTTCAATGGGAAGATCAAAATATAAAACGAAAATGTTCAGCACTGAGCATGGGTGGCTCTTGCTTATAGTCCCAGCCACTCACTCACTAGGCTGAGTAGGGAGATATCACTTAAGTGCTCGCCCAGACTAGCCTGGATAATACAGAGAGGCAGCCATCCCCATCCCCAACATATATTTAAAAGCCTAAAATATTTTCTATTAGGTCAGAACTTGCTCATGGAAAATTTCTATGAATATCATTACGTTTACTGGGCGTTATTCTTAGTCAAATGTAGTCCTTCAAATAGTTTCAGATGAAGACAAGGGAGAGTTGGGGATTATATGGCAGTCAGGGGATCAGCAATCCTGTTTTAAAAAGCAAAGCCCTGACCAAGATCTGTGCAATGTATACAGAAAAATGGTTTCCTATTGCATTTAGATTGACTGGTCTACAAAGGAGGGATGAATGCAGTGTAAAATACTGAAACTTTCTCCACATATCTGGAGGAACACGCTGCTGAGATACAGTATTTACACTTAGAAAGGAGTCCAGATTTGTCCCAATTAACCTTGTAACTAGATGTACCGCCGCGCTTATTAATGACAGTAATGAGATGCAGACTAGACAATGCATTAAACATCATTGGCATATAAATTAAATTCACATACAGTTTAAAAGGAATAGATACCTTTATGTACTGGACACGAAGGGAAATGATTAAGAAGCAATTTCATAAGAAAAAGCTAATTAGAAAGAAAATTCAATACTTTCTCTAGTGTTCATCTCCATCAATGTTGGAAACAAGTTTGACCACGAACTGAGAAATTGTTCCCATTGAAATTACTGTGCAAGGTATGAAATTAATTTTATGATTGTCCCAATGGAAGCTACAGGAGCCACAAATACTTATATGCCCATTATCATTTCTCTCTATATTGGCCTACATTTTAATTTGCTTAGGTTTCTATCTAAAGCTTATGAATAATTTAAAATACATCTCCCCGTGTCTCCACAGCAAAAAAAAAGAGATAGATAGAAGAGCCAGATAGTCACTTGCTGTACACAGAATCCAAACTCGACAGGAAGAAAAAAGTGAAATGCATATTGGGAGACTGTTTCTAAAGGTCATTTGGAAGGCCACGTAATTAAAGGGCTCTGTACCCAGCATTCAACAACATGACTTTCTCAGTGGTTTGGATAATTAGCCAAGAGAATTGTAGGCAGGATAAAGGTATTCTAGGATTCCTCTTCAGACGTTTGTGCCCTCGAACTTAGAAGGTACATCTAACTGGATATATATATATATATATATATATATATATATGGATTTATATATATATATTGCTCCTTTTAGAGGTAAGAAAAACTTGGGATTTGATAAGGATACTGATCTCTCCCAAGAGTTTTTAGGAAATATTTCCACAGCAAAAGGCAGAAAGATAAAGAGGATCTTCCTGGTTGTCACCAGCACATCATCCTTGCTTTCCTTCCCCCAGATCTTCCTGAAAAATCCTGATCTACTTTGGAACAATAGCAGCCACAGAGAAGGAGGGGAGTGCCATCCACCTACCTATGTAACAAACATCAAGTACAATGGTGTCAGAGCCACCATCAGAAATCAATCAAAGACACTTTGCTTTTGTGAGTTTTAATTTTTTTTTTTTTAATTCACAGCAACTCGGAGAACCAAGGAGGAAAAAGCAAGCTTCTAAACAAACGAAATTAGTAACAGCAGACCCATTGCCAAGGGCAACATGCGTTTGACAGAAGACACGATGATGACGGATGAGTCCCCAGTCCCAGTCTACATTTTGTCTACAAAATGAATTCATAATATCTTAAATATTACCAGCCACGCTGTGCTCACCTTTGTTCTGCTGAGTGGAAGGGGGCTGTTAGCAGAAGCCAGCAGGGTGTAATTTCCTCCACTCCTCCTCCTGCCTATCCCCCCCAATCTTCCAGTTGACAGTAATTGTTACAGCTTCTCTCCTCCTCTCAAGTTCTCTTCATCTCTTCTCTAGATTCAGGATTTTTTTTCCTCCTTTTATCTTCTGTGACAAAGTTCCATGTGTATGGTTCTGCCTCTGGGACCATGCATTTTTTGCTAATTTTACTCTTAACCAAGGACACCATTAATTTTCAAATTAATTTTCCCATTAGTGTGTGTGTGTGTGTGTGTGTGTGTGTGTGTGTGTGTGTGTGCGCGTGTATACATGCCAGGGCATATACGTGGAGGTCAGAGGATAATTTGTAGGAGTCAGTCCTCTCCTTCTACCATCTAAGTCCTGGAATCAAACTCAGGACTTGACATCATTACCCACTGAGCCAGCTCTCTGCCATCAAATTTCAAATTTCACACACACATGCACTTACACATATGCACTCACAGGCACACACACAGCCACATGCACAGGCACACATACAGATGCACATGTGCATGCATGCGCATGCTCATGCACACATACACTCCTACATGCACACTCACACATGTATGTACACACACACACACACACACACACACACACAAACGCATGCATGCATGCACCTTTTCATAGATCTTGGTGTCAATGATTTTGGTTTTTATCATGACACGTTACTAATGGGGCTTTATTAGTGAGAGCCTACTTACTCACTTTATAACTGAGTAAGCCAAGATCCAGAAGGTAGTGTGGTGGAAGCAAGTCACAATAAACACCTCACATTCACAAACTTATCTTAGCTGCATTTTTCTGTCTAGATTTGATTCTTTCAAAAAGCTCATGGGAAAACCCAGCATTATATTCACTAACTTATAGTTGCGGAAGTACAGGCTCAGAGAAGATGATTAATTTCCCCAAAGTAACTCAGCAAGCACTGCAGTACAATACCTTCTCATGGAGCATACCCTCAACTGTGATATCAGTTATTTATAAAAAAGTAAAAAAACAAAACAAAACAAAACATTTCAACATTCTTCGTCAGTATTTCTGCCATCCCTTATTGCTTGTCCTAAACACCAAGAAATAAATCAGCTGGACAGAGGCAATCTTCTCATTGCATTTATAATCTCTAGAAGGTGGTAAGGAACAGACCAGAAGGTGCTCACTACTCAAAGTCACTAGAGATGCTGAAATGACACTTGATAATGTGGGGTTTCATTTTTGTTTAAATCAGCACCTCACGTGGAACTTTACAAAATACCTGAAGATTTTCAGAAGCCTTTCCATAAAACAAAAGTATCTAAGCCCAAGGTAGGGCAGAAATCAGAAGGTCTTCTAGTGTTCAGTTTACGGAACCCTCTATTACAAAGGACTGGCTTTGCCTTCTCCCCTCTTTCTTTGCCCGATAAGCTTCAGAAAAACGTTCATAAAGAACCACCTAGAAAACAATATGGAGCCTTCACCTGCACTCTGTTTAGACAGACAGCGAAGGTGACAAAGGGGACGCAGAACAGAGGCAACTGCAGACTGCTAAAGTGGCACTATTTGTTATTGGATCATCTGTCTCTAATTTTAGAAAGCTATGAACCTTCATTCCCTATTGTCCGTGTTTTAATTAATGCCTATTATTTCCCCTAAATAGTGCCCTCTTTTGAGATGCTATTTATACACACAATTTCTGAAAATACACAGAATATGCAGGGCAAGCAGAAGCCCCACCAAACATTCTATGAGAAGGATCTGGGGCTCTTTTGTCTTGGGAATGTCTCCAGGACAAATCTGTGGCTGTGCCTTCTTGAGGGAATTCCAGCTTTCCGTTCCTTTTTATGTGATTTTAATATATTTGATGTTGCATTTCCATTACTTTGCATCTATTTCTGTGTCTGCACTTAATTCGGCTTCTACAGGAGAAGCTGACGAAGACGTGCTCCTGGTAGGTGCTGATTTCCTTCTGTTTCTTTTCATGGTGACTTTGGGCACATACACACAGTATCCTCCATACCAGGAGAGGTACTGGAAGATGTGGCATCCGAACTCCAAGATGTGTTTGTAGTGAAGTCCGTAGAAGAATGTTCATACAGATCGAAGTGTCACTAAAATGACAGAGGGAGCAACAGAGAGCTCCGTCAAATGATGAAATATAGATCGAATCCTAGGTGTCTATTTGTGGATTTTCCTAATTACAGACCTGGGAGGTTTTCCATGTTATTTCAATTTGTTTGTTATGTGGATCCTTTGACCTACAGTTTTCTCAAGTTACTAAAAAGAAGTTTTAAAAGGCTTATTTGGGCCTAGACAGGTGGTGCATGCCAGCAAATCCAGCCCTAGGAGGGCTGAGGCAGGATGACCAGTTGATCCAAGGCCAGCCGGTAGGAGATGGATAGGCCTTGTGTCAAAAACAAAAACGTAAAGCAAGACTGTTTCTCTTAAGAATTTCAGGCTCTTTCTTAAAAATTAACGGTGAAATTGATGATGCCCTCACTCCCAAGCTGAGCAACTTGGGTTGTTATTTGGATTTAAATTCCCATAGCTGCTAAAGCATAGAACTTTTTCTTTCCACAATCACTAGGCTCTAGGAGAGACGAGGTGCTGTGTTAAGAACACCTTGACTCAGGGTAGTCACTCTAGTTCCTGACTTCATCCTGGATGTTACCGACTGCCTTGGCTCTAGTTGTATGCATTAAGTGCTTGGGTATCTAAGGAGATTCAAACCTACTGACTATGTGCCATCTAATCTTGGCTCTGCCACCACAGAAGCAGCACTCTATCACCAAAACTGAAGTCAACACCGCCCTGAAGCCCTGTGTGTGCCTTCATTTGTGCTGCTGACACTGGAATGCGAAGGCAAGAAAGTGTAACTCTGTGTATCTTATCTTGTAGCAAGCACTTCGAAGCATCCATTATTACATGAACAAAGCAACCACTTAGCAAACTGACAACTCTTCAGATATGAAGATATTCTTGTGACTTGATCATCTCACAGACACACACTTTCCCCCAAATTTAAAGAAAACATGAGCATTTAGGTATTTCATCCTTGTTTGTTTTTTTTTAATCCACTTAATGACCAAATATTTTGTCAAGTGTACCATGCACTAGAAAATATCATACACATAATGACAGGAAGGCTGTCAGTGTGATGCATTTAAAACGAGATGGACAGACGGTGGTGGATTCGGTTTGACTTCTTTAATACATTACACTTAAAGTCTGTCGGATGCCTTTGCTAAGACAAGTCTATCATGGTAATATGTTTTTACATATTCAATTCATGAAGTTTAACTGCTTCTTTGAATCTCCCCAGTGCTGAATTGGTCCTTTAAAAGCTTCCCCTCATTAACGCAAAAGGAAATTGAAAGGAAGAACGAACCAAACGGTCGTACAATCATTAAAAATTATTCAAAACTGGGAGGAAGCATCCCTCTTGCTTCTAAACACTCAAAGTCATCATTGTTCTGGATTTCATAACATTGATTGGACATTTTCCCATCATTACAAAACACGAGAAAAAAAATTACAATCTTGTCCCTGTCTGTCCTTCTGTGTACTGCCATTTCCCGTTATCATAAGAGGGAAAAAAATGAAGAAAGAAAGAAAACCTGAGGTGTCCAGAAATAAGCAAGGAAGAAAATATCTGTTGGTTCCTTTTCTGTGAATGGATATGTTGAACATTTTCAAGCAAGTAATCCTACTGTGGGTGGAGGGAAGATCTAGGTGGAAAATTCTTCCTGTAAATTGAAATTTCTATACAAAAGTCAAGAATAGGTTTAAAACCCTTACTGCTAGAAAGTCTCCAGTCTCAGCCTTTTAAGACTGCTTGACAAAGAGAATTCAGAGATTCATGTGGGATGAATCTTTCCTCTGTGTGTCTTCTAACCTAGAAATGTCTGTGATATTTTACTCTGTACATTTAAAGCCCAAGTTGAATGTGCCCTAGCTGAATTGGGCATGGAATTTTCTGAAGACCAGCATTGGGGGTAATTAGCAACATCAGTTTTACCTACCTCTCTTGTTATTTACATTTTGAAAGCATGGAGAGGAGAGAGGGGGACAGTCATTTCTATTTTTTATTGTTCTTTTGCATGCACGTATGTCTGGACACCATGTAAATGCCTGGTGCCCTCAGAGACTATTAGGTTTAGGATCCTCTGAGACTGGAATTACAGAGAGGTAATAGCTGTTCTGTGAGTGCTGGGAATTGAACCCAGATCTTTGGAAGAACAGTGTTTTTAAATCTTGAGCCATCTCTCCAGCCCCTGATGAACACTTAAGTTGTTTTTGTGGCTTGTTGCATTCTACATTCTCACTAAGTAAGACCTTTGCACAACCATGTTGTTTAAATTGTATTAGCATAGCAGACACACATTTACTGTATCAATGTGAAGAGACAGTTTGTTGAAACGAAGTGATTTAAACAACTCCCTATGTATTCATGCATTCACGAGTAGAGACATTGTATTGCATCATATCTACTGATATACCTTTATGCTACTTGAGATAACGTCATGCTATATAGGCCTGGGTGTCTAGTACTTTCTCTGTAGCCCAAACTGCTTTCAAAGTCACAGCATTCCTCCTACCTCGGTCGCTTGAGTCTAGGATTACTGATGTCTACCCTAGAGCCTGGCTCATTTTCCCCTTTTGCTTGTGTGCATGTGTTGTACATATATGTATGCTTGCTCATATGTCTGTGGGTACACTTGGATGCATGTGTTTGTAGAGGTCAGACATCAGCACCAGATGTTTTCAGTTACTCTCCACTTTTTTTACTGAGCCAGGGTCTTTCGTGTGAACTCAGGTCTCTAATTTGGCTAGTGTAGGTAGCCATCTTGTTCTGGGGACCCTGTGTCTGCTCCTAGCACTAGGATTACATCCTGGATGCTGTGTCCACCAACTTTCACATGGGTACTGGAGATGGGATCTCTAGTGCTCATGCTTGTGGGGTGAGCACTCTCTCCATCAAACTGTCTCCTCAGCTCCTCAGTTCATGTTTTTAATGTATCAACAGTTAGAGGTACTGGTGGTTACACAATCTCCATGTATACTGTACATCTGTAGTTCTAACTGATGAAGGGGGAACAGACGTTCAAGGAGAGCCTTAGCTACAGAGCAAACTTCAGGCCTGTCTGGGAAAAATATTAATTTAAAAAATGCCACCTTGACAAAGCATAAGAAAACGTTCACTGCAAAGGATCTGCTTACTCACAGCTAAACTAGTGCATCTTGCAACCCAGCCCTACCTAGGCCCAACTCTGCCTCCATATCCAAGACTAGATATGATAGGGCAGTCCAGGTGGTGTGAGCACAGACAACCTGTTGTTTCTCTAATCTGTTTGCTTCTGGGACTCTTTTCTTCCTTTTTAAGTAAACTGATTATTTAGATCTCCCGGGAGTCATGCTCAGATGTTCCCTGGGAAATCGAGCAGATGTTTGCTTTTCATATTTCTAGTGTTGACTGTGGCTACAGTGAAAATGTCTTAGGGGATGATTGGTCTATGAGAGTGATGGAGGAGCAGGCATAGGTGATGGTCCAAGTACCAGGGCCAGTCGGTCATCTTGGATATTTGTAAGCTGCAGAATAAACCCACTACCTCTTCACCAGAACTGTGCCTTCTGCATGATGGAGATGGCCACAGAGGAGATTTGCAAACAGGGATTTATGTAGAGGTGTCCATGAATATTATTAGCCTGGCACTGCTGAAGAAGCACAGAATAGTCTAGGGAATTAAAAACTTCTGGGTTTCAAACCCAAAAGTTTTCAGGTAAAAAATTCAAAGGACATAAAGAAACCAGGTTGAAATGAATTTTTCTCATTTTCGTTAGATTGGTTGGTTTCTTTCTTTCTTTCTCTCTCTCTTTTCTTTTCTTTTTTTGTTTTTGTTTTTTGAGACAGGGTTTCTCTGTGTTGCCCTGGCTGTCCTAGAACTCATTCTGTAGACCAGGCTGGCCTCGAACTCAGAAATCCACCTGCCTCTGCCTCCCAAGTGCTGGGATTAAAGGGGTGCTCCACCACTGCCTGGTTTTTTCTTTTCCCATGTCAAACTCATGATGTTTTGAGATCCTCGTTTTTTGTTCAAGTTGAATTTGAATATAATCACATAATCCCACTGATCCTTTCTATTCCTCTCCCTCTTCAACTCATGGTTTCATTTTCTTTAATTATTGTTAACATGTATCTGTGAATAAATATATGAATGAAACCCCACTTAATTATATTACTTAGTGCTGCTTCTATGTATGTATATACGTACATGCACACACACACACACACACACACACACACACACACACACACACACACGTACACATACATATGGAAGGTCATTTGGTACAGGGTAACCATTTAGGGGGGCTCATTCCCGGGCAAGACTAATTCTCTTTTTCTCAGTACTTGTTAATTGACTGTAGCTCTTCATCTAGCTCTGGGGCCACATGAGATTTTCCCATTCACATGTCAACTCATGTGGTCATTGTTCATGTCTTGTTTAAGGAGCCATATCTTGGAGAATCTCAAAATGTGGTACATGCACCCAATAGAATGCTTTTCAGTTCTAGAGACCTCTTTTTTATCTGCCTTTTGGTTTGTATGTCATAAGTGGTAAGTGTGATGAGGTTTCAAATTCCATCATGGCTCATAAAACCCAGCCCTGCAAGTATTAAGACATCATTGTTAAATTATTTTGCTTTTACCAAACACTAACAACTTGTTAAAACAAAACATCCCTTGGGAAGGCATCAGGAAAGAGTGGTTGGAATCAATGATGGAGCCTTAACAGAAGACAAGCTTGCGGGTATCCTCAAGTGAACAACTGCTCACAGCTGAGATAAGACTTTACACAGATTCTACCCTTTTCCCTTGATGTCTACCTGGGCCATTTTTAATTTGGTGCTTTCCGTCTTTTGTCAGACTCATTTTCTATTGAATTTCTTTATAGATTTCCATTTAGTTTTCTCTTTCAGCCGGTTAGTTTTGGGGTTTCATGGTGCCTTTTAGCAATATGGTTTGGCATCGTGCAAGAATTACAATAAGCACCTGGCAAGACCTTCCTTCAAATAGTGCATAACAGAAAACCTACCGTTTCTCATCTATCATAGTCTGTGCTTCAGTCATAAACTATATTTACATAAACATATATTAAAACCTTCTTGATGCATAACTGCTATTTTTTACTTTCAACAATTAATTATGTATTAAGTTATGTTTTAAACCAATTTGTTCTGTACATTTGTCACCATGAAGATCTTGAAGAGTGGGCCCATCAACAAAAACAATCTTTTATATTTTGTCTAAACATTGTAGTATATTCTTTTCATAAAGAATATTTTGATCACAGGTAGGATTCTATGTTAATTTTGTCTTTTTCTTCTTTAAAATTTTTAATGACATTTTGCTATTGTTTCTTATCAGCAACTAGTGTAATTGTTATCTTTGTTCCCCTGTATGTGTGTTTGTATATGTTGAAACTGTAAGCAAAATGTAGGTTGCATTGCTATTATAATTTGAAATATGAACAAACTATGACATGACTGAACCTAATTACCACATGCACATCTCATGTACTTAGTGATTTTCATCCTAAATACACCTACCCATTCTACTAATGATACTTGAAGTACAGTATCATGCATTTCTATATTTAATACCCCCTTTTTCTCTGGCCATTATGCATTTCTCCTTATCCTTTTAAGGTCTTCCAAGTTTTAATTACAATGTAGCTTGAAATGACAGGGTTTTGTGTTTTCTGATCCTGCCATTTCCAATAACCATGAGAACAAATTTAAGCTGTTATTTCTTCAAATATTTCTTTCTGTCTCCTGACCCACCCCTTCTCTCAGAACCTCAACTGCGTTATTTTGTTACTAGATGTTGTTCTGCAAGTGTTCAAGCTACTTATTACTCTCAGGATCTTCCTTCCTTTGTGGTTTAATGTACATAGTCTCTATCATCTGCCCATCTCCAGGTTATTAATATTTCATCCATAGTGACTAATTTGCTATTTAGCTCACCCAGTGGATTCAATTGTATGGCAACTGTACTTTTATCTCTAGAAATTACATTTGAGTTTTACCCATAAAAGATTCTATTGTTTCTTTCTTACCTTCATGGTTTCCTTTAAGTCATTTGACATATTCACAATGGCCATCTTCCAGTGTTTTTATCACTGTCACTCTAGGTCTTTGACTATTGAATGCTGTTTCTTCTGGCCATGGGTCACATATCCTGGCTCTGTCTCCTATTCCACATAAATGTAACTATTCTCTTGGACACTGAGATTTTAAGATGCTCTTTACCAAAGCCATGACTTCCCTGTTGGTTGGAACCAGAGGGCCCCACGCTGTGAATATCCTGGGGACAGTTTCACCTACAGCAAATTTGGAGAAGTTATGCTTTCATTGAATTATTTACTTTTTTGATCTTATAAATTCTCTCCATCACATGAACAGCTTAAGATCTTGTTAAATGCTGGGATGGACATTTGTAGATCTTGGAAGCTCTTATCCAAATGATTCCTTTCCCTGCGTTAATCTGCTCATATCACTGGAGCTGCTTCTGCCACATTCCAAGCTTTGACAGCTCCAGCCTGAGAATCTGCTGCTCTTTGTTTTAACTTTCCCCTCCTACCATTTCAGTCTAGAAAGGGTCCAGGATAGAAATCTAAAGCCACTGTAGGCTTTGCTTCTTTGCTATTCTCACTTCCAGGATGTCCCTTGAGCTGAAATTTATCTGGTATCTGTTTAATCTCCTTCTCCTCTTATAGTTTTCGTATTTTGGTTGATTATGACAGAAGTGCTAAGCTGGTACCCACACTCCATTATGCTCAGATGTAGAAGAAAGTCATATTTATTTGATATGATAGTTGTAAGCCCAGTCAAGCTATATACAATCCTTACTATGGTTCTCATTCTTATGCTTGAATCCCAAGAAGATTAATTATATCGTCAGTGTAGCTCTTTCCCATCTGGTCTTATGTGTCTACCGGGTATCTCTGAATCTTGACAAGATCAAAAGTGCCATATGGAAGGATATCTACATGGGTCCAGGTCAGTATAAGGTCCACTAATGTCTTATATGGGTTAAATTTGATGTATAACATTCTCAGTCTCAAGGTCACAGATAATGAGTTATTTTACATTGCATGACCTGAAATATCAACTAATGTCCCCCTAATACAAGCAAATATTGTAATAATATATTAGGAAAATAAGAAACTATATAATTTCAATGATGATGTCATGATAAATCAGTTTAATTATAATAGCTTAAATATATTTAATTATTCCAATATTGAGGATAGAAACAAAAATCTACTTATAACTAATTTTAATGATTCCATAAGCCTCCATGTTTTAGAAGTTAAGAAAAAAATATTGGTGACTACCTAAAAACAAGAATTTTGTATTTTGAAATATATAAACTAATTGTCAAGAACTGGGAATTTTATATGCACCCTAAAAGTGAAATTTGATAAAATCATCTCTAAAGAAGAATCCTTTATCAAGTGTAAGAAAACTGCCTCTAAAATACACATGCACACATGTCTATTCTGTAAACATATATGATCAGGAGATAAAAATGAGAATCTATAGAGTATCATTAGAAGATTTGTATACATCTGGAGTTATCAAATACTTTATGTAAAAGAACTTTGTGGTGACTATTTTAGGATTTGGGGGCTCTTGGCTTTGTCACAAAAGTTCAATTTTGCCATTGTGGTATGGCAAGAGCCATAAAGTAAGTAAATACATGAGTGTAACTACAATCCAATAAAGCTTTATTTACATCAGAGATTACACGCTATATTTGGCTAACATCTTGAGATAATCAGATATCCCAGCACTTCTGGACAATAGAACACTGTCCATGACCAGCTCTGAATCACCAACGTACCCAAACCTAAGCACTCCTCTGCTGTTCCTCTGCCAATGACAGGGCACTGGTATCTTGAAAGTTAGATCTCATGTCTCCTTTGCTAGTTCCAATGCTAATCTATTTTTGTGTTTATTTCCATTTTTGCTTTGGCTTTCATTCTTGGATTTGGGAGTTTGTTTGAATTTTCCAACCATTCTCCATCTCATTACTATTTTTTCCTGCCTTAGACTGCTTGAGACTGCCTAACTCAAATATGTTTTGTTTCTATGTCCTAAATACTGAGTTGGTCAACACAGGTTATGGTAGAATGGGAGGGGGCAATATGAACTCATAAGGCTTGATTTGCATTTTATAGATAAGAATGAAGAATAATGTTACCCATACCATGTTTTTTTTTTGTGGGTTTTGTTTTGTTTTGTTGTTTTGGTTTTTTTGTTTTTTTGTTTTTTGTTTTTTGTTTTTTGTTTTGGCTATAGTTCCTTAAACTATCACAAAAATAGCAAACCTGAAATGATGATTAATAACTATAAACTGGGAACCCCTGACTGATTAGGGAACATGTCCATCAAAAACTATACAGAAATACACTATTCTACTTGTATGTGACTGCATGTGTGTTTGGAAGCCAGAGGGTTCCTTAGGTGCCACCTATCTTAGCTGGTGAGCCAAGGCGTCTTCTCATCTTTGTCTCCTCAGAGCTAGAATTATAAATACATACCACCATGTCCTGCTTAGAGCATGGTGGTAGGGATTGAACTCAGGCACTCATGATCATATACAAATTGAGCTTTCTCCCTAAGCCCCAGTAATATTTTTTTTAAAAGAAATGAAACATTTTTTAAAGCTTTCAGAAAAAAATAACAATATGTATGTCAATCTTCATAAAACATTATAACATCCACATTGGGATGATTGGGACTCTGTGAGGTTTTAATTGAAAGGACATATATAAGGGGTCTAAAGCTGTGATGTTGCATGCATTAAAATATTAAACCACTGGCTCTCATATATCAAGCACTGGGGAAATACTAGCTGAGCCAATCAAGTTATGAAACTAAGTACAAAATTTCAAGTGGTGCTTTAGTTAAGAAATATGTGTTATTCCTTAAATATAGCTATGTTGCTGTAGAATAAATAGCAACCAAAACTTGCCTTAAATGATTTGACAGAGAGCCACACACTAACCTTTGGAAGAATTATTTGTACATGTATACAAGGCTCAGCAGAACAGCCAATGGATAATTCTGAAAGACAAAGACATAATACGTGGGATTTTAGCAGAATGCATGGTGTCATACTCTTGCGTCTGGAAAATAGGGCTCCTGAGTTACCTGTTGTATTTCAGTGTATTTACACTCAGGAAACCTAACTAGGAAGAACCAGACAGAAAGTTCTTCAGCAAGGTTTATAAAAATACACTTCAGTATAAAGAAGGTCCTTACAAATGTTTGCTCATGACTTTTTTTTCTTCAAAAAGCAAAATAAAATATTTAATAATCTCTTTCATATGGCATAATTTCACTCATTTTTGCCCTAAGCAAAAAAAGATTTTTGTCAATAAACTTGCTTTGAACTTTTTCAGAAAGGAAACCTAAGCTAAAAAGGTATAATTCTTTGAGCAAGAAAATGATTCTTAAACTAAATTGTAACCACATTTTTTAATGTTTTTTTGAATTGAAAATAGGAGAAAATAAGTAGGAAAAATAATTCCAGGAGAAAAGCTGAGAAGAAAATTATGGAAAAATAAGAGTTAGGAATTAGTAATGAATTTTTTTTCTTAAGCTGGGCCAACTACATAGCTCAGTTGGTAAAGACATTGGCTTGGTGACCTGAGTTGGATTCTGCATGGTGGAAGGAGAGAGTCAACGTCCTCAAGTTGTCCTCTGATGTCCACATGCCCACTGTGAAGAGTATTCGATTGCATACATACTCACACATGAGTATGTAAATATAATTAAATATTTTAAAGAAAAACTAAGCCGATTAGTAGTTCTACTTCATGCTTATTTTGTTAGTTGGAGAAAACAATAGACAACAAATCAATCCCAGAATTATTCTATTTAAATTCCTAAGGATCATTTATCATCCAAAGAGCATTGGTCTGGGGTGCAAGGGACTGACTGGTGCAAGAGTCAGGCAAGGGCTGAAAGTGAAATTTGCCTTCTGAGTTTCAGCTGCTCCTCAGTGTTGCTCAGTTGCTAGGTTCAATGCATATACAATTAGAGGGTGGCACAGACAGTGAATTTCAGAGTCTCCCTCCAACTCCTCTCTCTTGAATCACATAATGATCCCCAGTGCTATCCAGAAACACCTTTGTCTACTTGGACTCCAGTGTGTGATGGAAGAAAGCACAAGAAAGCAAATATATATTAATGGTCAGTGCAGACAAGAAAGGAGTATCACATCAAAGATGAAGGAAAAAAAAGAATGAAGGAGAAAAACAGTGATGCATTGAATCAGCCTTGGCAACTCGGGGTCCAGGCTTGGCGAGTTATAGTCTCTTTTGAGATTCTAAATGACTATTACCACAAGTTGCCTTCAACTTTTCCTAGATCACTGTTTTCTAAATAATAGTGACAACGACTGATGTCTCAAATTCTGAATTCTTGCAATATTAGTGTGCAATGTCTAACACTACATATTTGTTTAATGATCTTATTTTTTCTTGCTTTTGAAAATATTTTATTCATTCCCTGAGAATTTAATATAACATATTTCAATCATTTGCACCCACAATTCTTCCCCTTTCCTTGATGGAGGGCTGAACCAGGGATCAAACCCAGGGCTTCTAAATGCTGAGCAAGCACTTCACCACTTAAATTCAAATCTCAAAAGAAAATGTTCTCTGTCAAATGGACTCTCTTTACAATATTATCTTACCTGCAGGCATTATGGCTTTGACTTATACACAACTAATTCATAGAACCGGAGTTTTGCTTCTTTTGTTAGCTATCCCTCACTTCCAGCCTTATCTTAACACTTAAGAAAATTCATGTTCAGAAATGTATACAATTTGCCCTGGAGGATCCAACTTGAATTTGAATACGAATATGCCATGTGGTAAAGTTGCCCTCTAAAACCTGAAATTAACTTTGAGGATGTTGTGGAAAATGAGTGGATGGGCTTGCCAACCAGCAAAAGGAGAAAAGCGATAGGGAAGGAGTTTTGGATGATTGCTTAATCCAAGCAAAAACAGTTCAGTGTCTATTTCCATTGTAAATTTCCCAAGTCTAAAAAAAATGCAAGGGTTCATATAGTTTCCTTCAGATGCTTAGAGCTTTGAAAGAGAATGAGGCAAAGAGTCACATTTTCAAAGACTTGCAGAAAAATGAATTAAGGTCGACTTCTCATTAGCCCGTGTCTATTTTTTCAGTCTATTAACAGGGTACATAAGGGCCGACATCCCACAAAGCAATATAAACCACATTTTATCACAGGCTCGTAATTTTGGAATTAGAGAATTTTGGCTCCAAAGCTTTAAGGCTGACAGATAGCTGTAATAATTCCAAAAAGAATCTAAATTTATGTGTGTCTGAGCAGAACATCCAGCATTTACATTTTTCTACGACACACTCCCTATGTGGCGGATGAAGTGAAAAGTCAAAATTTAAGGGATGAGCATAAAATGTACAGGACATCTTTAGGATACCCAAAATTATGAAGAACAACTTCCGGTCACATAAAACCCATTTTATGATGTATGCTTACAATACTGAAAAAGACTTCTTCAGGAAACTCCTCCAGCTACTTAAGCTGTACACACACACACACACACACACATACACACACACACCCCACACACACAGCTAAGGAACACAAAGATGTGTGTTGTGGAAAGGAACTCAGCGATAGGCATGTGCTGTGTTTGACTTAACTGTTAAGAAAGATTACACTACTTTAGATTTTTACATGCTGATTTGTCAAAGAAACCAGATTTTCTAAATCAAAAAACAGCTAGAAATACATGTTAAGATAGGATCTACAAAATCACTTCGAATCCATTTTGGATGAAAAGACTAATTTACTTTAGTCTAAAAACACACAGAAAACATTATTCACTCCCAGAAGAAATCCGTAAAGATGACTCCAGGATGAAATCAACACAGGGAAATCGCATGTTCTTTTTACGTGACAAACCTATCCAAATCTCTCATGGGCATGAACGATCTTTCATTTTTCTGTTACTATCTGCTTGCAATCCTGTCATCTTCCCCAGGTGATGCTCTTGTCTAAGTGCCACACTTCACAGATGGACTTCCAGAAATTTTGTTTTTAGGCAATGGTCACTTTGTCCACTGTTATTTATTATTATTTTTGGAATTTCTGGAAAATCCAAAAAAGTAGGTTATCACTATTACAAAGGAGATAAAATCATAAATATTTGCTAGGAGCTCAGAAAAGCTAAGAAAATTGGACTTAATAAACACTCAGAATTATTACTCATAATAAAAATGGGCAAGTAAAAGATTAGATTACAGTATTACATTTTGTCTAATATATCAGCACATTATAACAAATTATTCTGCTGTAAAGACTATCAGATGAACCCATCTTTCCCAGTGTTGAGGACATAAAATTAGAACCATTTTTCTTAAAGGTAATTGGATCAGACATACTAGATATTTGTATTTTGGATCCGATAATTTTACTTTTAGAATTTTTCTAAGAAAATTGGATAATGTAAAAGCAAAATGAAATAGATAATTTCACATCTACACAGATATGTGCATAGACACATACCCAGTGTTTTTTAAGAAAAAAATATATTCATACACACATATACACACACATATATCTACACACAGACACACACACATATATACACACATGTATCTACACACACACACACGCACACACACACACACACACACACACACACACACATATATATATGTTCTTGAAAAAACATTAAAAATAATCAGTGGTCTAAGAAAGTAGGATGTATATACCAGAGCCTTCCTTCCATGACTTGGGGATCATTGTGTGAGAGAGATTAGAAAGATTGTAGTAGATGACTTCTAGGAAAATGTGTTCTCCAGACACAAGGGAAGGTGCACATATAAACTCACAGATACTGTAACAAGGTGCACAAGACCTGTGCAAGTTCAAACTAGACAAAATCCCAGCATGGAAGGGGGAAGGAGGACATGAAATCTTACCCCTAGTTAAGGATCTATTGGTATGTAGTTGCTTTAGTTTTAATAATGTGACCCTCCCCTAGTAGATTAGCCACACTCCAAGGCACAGCCCATTCTTAACACAAATTGGACTCATTGAGAAAACAATTAAAAAACTCAAAGTTGGATAGATAGGGAGGTGAGAGTGGGGGGAGTAGATATGAAAGTAGTGGGAGCATAAGAATAATTAAAATACACTTTATGAAATTTTCCAAAAATTGATAAAATATTTTAGAAAGAATATTACAGAAATACATTAAATTAGATAGTTTCTGATATGCCAGTAAGCTAGAAATTGAATACAAAACTTAGTATGTAGCAATATTCACATCTTGATTCTAAAGAACTGATATTTGGACCTGGGAGATGGCTTAGTGGATAAAGTCCTTGCCACACAAGTGGGAAGACAAGAATTCAGAGTCCCAGAATACATGTAAAGCTGAACATAGTAGGGCACATCTCCAATCCTGGTGCGCCTATGGCAATATGGGATACAGACCCAGAAGAACCCCCTGAAGCCTGTGGGGCAGCTAGCCTGGCACATGCCATGTTGAACAAAAGGAGTCTGTAAAAAGAGGCAGAAAGTGAGGACTAACTGATACATGAGGTTGTCCTTTGACCTCCACTCATCTCCTGATTTAGGATGTTGACCTTTCCCTCAATTCCAAATGAAACATAGAAAGAAAAATTAGCAGCAGCTTCTCTCTGGGTTCCTCTCTTACATCCTCCCCAGCAGTTACTTCTTCCTGCCCTTCATACATTCCCCTGTCCCAGCACCTACAGATTAAGAAGAGGATATCTAGTTCTCTTATTATTTGTAGAGAGGAAAGAATACCAGTTTTGGACATGGAAGTAGTAAAAGTTAAACTTCAATATGACTGAGCTTGGATTTATGAAATGTTGTATTCTGATTACTACTGAGAAAATATTTGGAGTCAAACTTCCCATTTTCTGAAACTCAAAAATTATATCCCAAGTTGCCTTCTCTATATATCTTAACATGAATATTTGTAGATATTTCCCAGCTGAAATATCAAACGTTAATACATTTGGGCTTCGAAGTTATTCACTGGTCTGTCTCTAAAACAATGCCAGATCATTGCCAGGTACGGGGTAGGTACTCATTAAGTATTTGCTGAATGCATAAATATGTGAATTTTTACTTTAAAGGCCTGTGGGCTCTTGAAATAGTCACAAACATTTTTAATAAGACTGGGGATCATTAAAGGATGAGGTTTCTGCAGTGCTTTGCAATTGTGGTCATTAGTCACAGCATACTTGTAAGACATTGCAAAAGAAGTTTTTATGCTGACCCAGCCCTTTATAATATACAAGTTTATTTCATAATGTCAGTCTTTTAATAAACTATGATCATCATTTGACAGTGCTCTTGCAGTCATACCAGAGAAAATGGTAATAGGCCTCATTTATGAATACCTACTAGATGCCAATTACTGCTGCTGGACTCTGCATGCAAAATTACAATCACCCAATAGTGTTGGAAGCCTGGGATGAACGCATTCTCGTAGTACTTGGTTATAATTATTCATGGATTTGGAAAAACGATGGGCTTTAAAGATGATGTGATATTCTAGGTTTTCAGATGAGAGCTACCTAAGCCCTAAATGCAGTTCTTGCTTCCTAAATTTAAGTCCTATCTAAACAGGTGCCTTATGAAGAACTAGAGGGAAGGAGAGCTTTTGTGTAGGCAATGGGTTTCTGTTTTCTTTTTCCCCAGCCTTCATTGTCAATCTGAGTGGGCACAGGAGGCATACCTCTGCCTGTTTGAGGGTCTTTACAGAATGTTTTAACTAAAGATAGAAGACATACCTGCACGTGAGTGGTACCATCCAAATTTTAAGACATTCATCTCTCTTTGCATTCTGAGTGAGGATGTAAGTGACCAGCCATCTTATACTCCTGTGGCCATGCCTTCCCCACCATCATGGACTGTATCCCTCAAACTGTGAGCCAAAGTAGAGCCATCTTTAAGTTACTTTTCTCAGATATTTTGTCACAGCATTGAGAAAAGTAGTGGATGCATTATTTATTTCTGCCTTTAGAAAGGGAACACAGCCAGGCAGTGGTGGCACATGCCTTTAATCCAAGCACTTGGGAAGCAGAGGCAGGTGGATTTCTGAGTTCAAGGCCAGCCTGGTCTACAGAGTGAGTTCCAGGACAGCCAGGGCTACACAGAGAAACCCTGTCTCAAAAAAAAAAAAAAAATCTAGAAAGGGACACACCCCTCTACAGGAGCTTCTGTATTCCTGTCTGTGGCTTTGATTAGACTATAAAAGGAACAGTCATACAACCTGTTGATGTATATATAAGCAAGAGCTGTCGGTGTTCTAAAGAGATGTAAATCAATCCCACTCACCACAATTGGCTAATGCTAAACACCATGTAAACCATTATATTTGTGCTATCTTGTATTGAAACCCCAATTTTGTATGAGGAAAATGGAAACTTGTGGCATTTTATGAACCTTTCCACAAGCAAAAATATTCTGGGTTGAGTTTTTTTGGGGATATAAATTAAAAACTGACATGCCAGTTGTGGGGAACCCAGAGAACATATGCCAATGATAAGAGAATATAAACATGAATATAAAATATTTCACAGGGCAGGCTGTAAGACGGAATTCTATTGAAGGAGGTGTCATAGAAATATCCTGATATTTAGTTTTTTATCTGATTTATCCCAATTAACAAATACTTGTATTCTGCTTTCAGAACTATGTTCAGCTAGAAAAGTGGCAGGAATTGTCTTTCATAAGCTAAATTGTCACTGGGTATCCCACAGCTTGCCAAAAATAGCTTTCCAATATGAATTAATATTTTCTGGCTCAAGATTATTATTTTTCCACTACCCTCTGCTGCCCATGTTTCCACCATGCCAGTCTTCACTCATTATATTTGTTAATGTTAAATATATTTCTCTGGTATACATCAATCAGAGTAAAGCGTAATGACAAGCACAAAGTCGAATTTATCCCAGTTTTGTCTTATGCCATTTGTTAGCAACTAAAAGAGGAAAGTATTATCCCCATCTCTATATGATAGTTAATGCTAACAGGAAACAGTTTTTTTTTTTTTTGAAGCTACATTTCAAAGTTGGTGGCAGAGGCAACCTACACATGCTGGATTGCTACCAGTGCATACTTTTAACTCTGTCATTACCTTAAAAAAAATCTTCAGAATGACTTTGTATGTTGGAGACAGAAACTTGGTCTCTCAGGATAGTCATAGCCTCATATGAGTTTTATAAGTGAGTAGAGTAGTCAGTGGGTAGGGCAGTAATATTTGACAGGTAAATCACAGGGAAGGAACTTTTTCTACTAATGTTTAAGCAAATGTTCCCCAATAAGAGCTATCATGAATTACTGTGATTAATATCACAGATGCTCTTCAGTGGTGCACCTACATGTTTAGTAAGAAAAATAAAAATGTCAGTGACAAAAATGATTTTCTGTTAGTTTAAGCCTAGCAGAATGGGGTACATGCATCCCTTTGAATCGTTAGGAAGAAATATGTGGAAAATTGAGGGCAGGTGGGTGATACACATCAAGGCTCTTCTTATACTGAGTACGTGCCTAGAACTAACTTGTCAATCTTATCAAGACTATTACATATATCAAGAAATGAACAGATGTCCTTATTTTATGTAAAATTCACCAAATTCTTGGTATTTGTCTTGATACATAGGTATTGTGAATTTGTTTCTTGAAAGAACCCATTTCAGACAGGGTTTTAATTCAAGCATTCCAAGGAGATGTTTGAAATCCAAATTAAGAACAGCATTTATAATACTCTATCTAATCATTAGCTCTTGATCTCCAGTCTACCAAACTGACAGAATTATTGACTCCTTCCTCTTTCAGTCAATATCTTCTTCTGGGTTTGCAGAATAATCTGCTAGTCCTCTTAAAGACTGGACCACAGTTATCTCAGAACAATCTGCATTTAATTTGACATAGCAAGCCACAAAACCATTTAAGATTCGAAGGGAGGTAAATGGTTTGTATGAACAGAATGGGGGGGGGGAGCTGTTGGCTCCCATCTTCGAACACTGTATCACATGAGAGAAAAAGTAGAGCTAAACAGCTGGATGGAAACAGTTTGCAGAGAACTGTGCCTTGACTGAAAGAATAATCAGTTGGTGCATTGTGTTGTATTCTAAGCAAATTGTCACCTTTCTTTCAAGTGTGACAGGTTTTGCTCCACCATCTTCAGTGATAACAAAAAGCTGAGCTTTTTAAAGTTCAAATACCATTTTTTACAAGACAGGATTACTTATGGCTACTGTAAACCCAACTCAAGATATACACAACTCCTCTGTATTTGCTTATTCCTTGGGTTTTTCCACAGGGTTTAAAGGCACTTGGTCAAACTTGAGATAGGTTAATAGCCAAGGTAGGAATGTGAACATACAATTTTGCTAGGGATAGCTATTTCCCACAATCCCACTGTTCTTCATGATGTCATAGTCCCAAACTACCTCATTCATGTTTCAAGAGCAGAACTGATGCATGGATTGCCATTAATTAAACAAGATACTTCAAAGTATACATATCTCCCAGATTATTTTAAGCAAAAAAAAGCTACACTTTCTAGAAAGGTGAATTTTTTAAACTAATAACTTTTACAAAGAAAATCTAAATATATATTATTAAAACAATTTTACAGAGTTGAATAGTAATTAATATTCATTGTTTAACCCTGACTCAAATATTCATATTTAACAAACTATTACTTAGATTTTTGTATGCAAATTATTTTTTATAATTTATGAGAGAAACAAAGTTCTTGCAATCTCAAAATATCAAATAAAATATTTGTTGGAAAATTTTATTTAAAGAACTAGACAGTAAATAGCTTAAGCTATGGAACTCTTATGATTTGTATGAAAATGACTAGACTCTGCTATCACAATGCAAAAATGTCATGGACTGTATTCAAAACTGGCAGGCTGATGTTCAAACAAGATTTTATTTACAAAGACAACCAGTGGGCTAGATATGACCTATAGGTTTTAGTTTCTTTGTTTTAATTTAGAAAAGATAAGTATCTAGATGCCTAAATCATGTATCTCTTCAAAGTGGAGATCTCTACCCAAAAGATTTGTATAACTTCTAAAATCCATACTTCCTATTTTCCAACCAATATGTAAAAATATTTATATCATCATTGCTGTGGTGTTGGTGGGACTGAAGAACCAATATCAAAATAAATTAACAATACAGGACCAAATATAAAAATATTCAGCAGAATTTCATTAAAGAAATAAAGTATATTTTGGCAATTCATTTCATCCATATTTCTGAATAATATTTTGAAGGTACCATTCAAACTACTCCTCCATTTTTATGGCATTTAAGTTATTTGAAAAGAAGATAGATACATTTAATTTTTTACCCATAGGACAACCATGATGAGACTTCAAGAAACAGGGGCAGAATGCATGAAAAAACACAGCCATAGAAATTATATTCTTGTCAACTTTATGCTAAAACAGTTTTGATGCTATTTTGAAGTTCTCCCTGTGACCTGATTGTCACATTTTGCCCTTAGATATTCAGAATCTCTGAATTCAAACTCAACAGCATTTTTCCCAAGTATGGTATCATTATAATAGCTGGAAATGAAAATGATTCCAAAAATAACTTCAAGTTAATTGTGCAGGTGAGAAAATACACCCACCCACATATCAACTAACTAGTGCCAAATTGTCTGAGTAAAAAATAATCTGGAAAGAGAGCAACCAAGCTCTAAATTGAAAAGAAAAAAGAAACATGCCACAATATATTTATAGTAATGTTTACTATATTAACAGTCTCAGTTCAAATGCTCTGTAGGACAGAGGCACTGACAAAATTGCTACCAGAAAATTATATCTATAGTACCTAGAAAACAAAAGTATTTGCATACTCTTTTATCCAGATTATCTCTTTCTTCTTCCATATATGGCATCTGGCGTTCATGACTCAACTTTGTCTTGTGTAACCTTCTACACTGTGACAATATCTGCTTAAATTTTTTAAGAGTTATAAACTTATGCTTTTTAAAAAGAACTCTTTGGGTTGATCTCAGGAGACCAACTTCTGGCCAAGAGTCAAATAAAATCTCTCCTGTCTCCTCTCCTTGCCATGTCCCCCTACTTGTTTCCAGAAAATCTATAATATGTAATGATTTAGAATTAATATCCCAATTCCCCAGATCTTTTAATGAATTCACTTACACTTGGGGATGTGTGCAAGGCATCTGTTCATGAATAGCAGAATGATGACCAAGTCCTGATGGAGAAGGCACGCTGCCATCTTTCCCTGAAATACATCCCAACTGAGAAATCAATTGCCTCATGCCTGGGTTTTCTTGTATGTCGTTTTTTCCCCCATTAAATATAAAAGTCCTGTCAATGATTTCTTTTAAGCCACCTACTTTTATGCTGATATTTGTTACATGACAAAGGAAAATACCAATCAGGAGAAACTCATCTGTGTGTTCCTTTGTATGTCTATACTTGAACTTTCTATGAGAAATTAGGATTTGATTTATTAGCTAGGCATCATGACTCTGAATTTCAGAAATCATTTTTAATTACATGGTGCACAAAAATTACCTCCTAATCTTTCATCTGCCACAAAAAAGAAAAAAACACCAATATGAATCATTTTCTAGCCTTTACAGTACCTCTCATTAGAAGAGCTAACATTCATTCATTCATATACATTCATTCATGAAAGAGTTTATATTTTGAACTTTAAATATGTTTTCATTTTGTATGTTTACAATTGGATAAATTTCTTCACAAAGATCAGGTAGTCATGACAAATATGATGTCTGGAAACAAATGGTCATGTACGTACTCCAGGGAGTAATAATTGTTACTAGCCCAACTCTGCTTTTAAGTTCAGAGAGCCAGGCAGTATTGTTGACTTTGAGATAGAGACCAGGTTGTGCCAGGGACACTGACACCCGGAGGGGCTTATGGATGGTAGAAGGCTGAGCATGCATTTGTGGTTCTCAGATTGTTCTATGCCCTCTTGCCCACAACTTTGTGCTATCCTACTCCCTATCCAGAGAGACAATCATCTAGTGGGCGGCCCAGTGAGTGGTCTGAATTTTCATAGATTCACAACCCAGGTGGGTGGGAGTGCCTTTTCAAAAGCTTATTTCACTTGTCCTGGGTGTTGCCTTGTGATTTCAAATCTCAAGATAGAGAACATTGTCAGAAAGAGAGAACACTGATTTTCTTCTTCAAACAGTACCTGATGGTAACTCATGTTCATTACTGTAACAATTAATTAGGAGCACTTAACTGAGGAGATATTTGCTTTTCTCACCGTGTCAGAGAGTTCTTTGTCCATCATGGCTGAGCAGAGAGCGCTGGCCGATCAGGAAGCAGAGAGAATCAGAGCCTGGCTGCTGAAATACTGCAAAGGTTTATACCTTCTTTTCTACCAGCTAAACCCAACTCCCAAAGGTTTTACAACTTCCCAAACAACATCACTAGCTGGAAACAACTATTTAACACCCATCTTTTTTTGGGGTACATTCCAGATACAAACCAAAACAGCCATCATCCACAGGAATTTAAAAAAAAAAAAAAAA
>JADRCD010207805.1:0-15429 GCA_019843815.1 Montemys delectorum | reverse complement strand
TCAGGCTTCTCCTTGTCTCTCCCTGTCCTCCGTCTACTTCATCTCTGTCTTTCCCTGTCTGTCTCTGTCAGGCTTCTCCTTGTCTCTCCCTGTCCTCCGTCTACTTCATCTCTGTCTTTCCCTGTCTGTCTCTGTCAGGCTTCTCCTTGTCTCTCCCTGAAGTCGTGCAGCTCTCCCTTTGTCTTTCTGTCTCTATCTCACCTTTATTATGTCTCCCTGTCTTTCTTACCTTCCTGACTTTCTTTCTCTCTCCCTAAGTCCACTGGCCTGAAACTGGCCAAGAAGGGAAACACCACTCTGTGATCACTCCTACAGGATTTACCTCCATAGCCAGCAGACAGAGAGGGGACCCTCTTTCTAGAAGGTTCCCTGTTAACAGGCAAAGAGAAATAAAAGGAACAGAAGATCCCATTGCATAGGGTTTCATGAAATAACATACTAGAAAAAGCGGCTTTGGTCTACATAGAACTCTGGCCAGTCCCTGAAGTGTCTGGACACTCTTGACCTCAGGCCATTTCTATGTCTGAGGTCATGGTGGTAAGCATCTCTTGCAGCTACTGGGACAGCAGCTGTAATCACCAACATCAAGCCCTGTGACTACATTAGCTCCTCAAAGAGGCTGGGTCTATAGGGCTCTGGGCTGAGGAGCAGCTAGAAATGGAAGTGAGCCCAAAGAAGACCCTTATGCCCCCGACAGATGGGGTGTGAGCATGAAAGGCACAAGAGCGTTATACATGACAGTCTGAGTGGACCACATTCTGCCTGCCCTCTGTCTGGCATGGTTGACAACCGAGGACAGTGGTGGACTAGGGCAGAGTCTGTGTGAGCTGGGAGAAGCTGTGGAGAGCGGCAAGCATGGCATGGAGACGTCAGAGGCCCTGGTCTTCCAGCAGTCCTTATGGTGATGGCTCAGCAGACACTGGATGTGTGGCCCATGCTGGGACCACGGGCAGGGCCAGTACGGACTGGGCCTCTGGATGGACAAAGAATTTTAGGGCCTCTTTCAGCTTCTCCCAACGTGAAGGAGCACTGCGCAGCTCGCCCCCACCTGCACTCTGAGCACTCTATACACTGCATATGCTCCGTTACCCAGTGTCTCAGGCCCTAATCCTGGGCCCCAGTCCCATAGCACAACCATTTTTATAATTCCTCCAGTGTGAGAGGCCATGGAATGATGTGGAGCTCAGTCTGAGGGCAGGTAGGAGTCAGGCCTGCTTTTGGATCTGTGTCCATGAAGTACATGTCCAAATTCCATGACTAAGGAGCCAAAGCCACCTCCACTTCCTCACACCCTGCAGACCCCTCAGCCCTGATTACTCTTCCTCTGCTTGGCCTCTGAGTGTCTTCCCCATGAGGCAGCTGCCATACATACAGGCTCAGTCAGAACACAGCCTAGTTTCCACCATGTGGTCCCACAGGCTCCTTCATCTCCCTGTCTCCATGCCTTACCCTGGCCTGTGCCCCTGCCCAGTCAGCTGCTCCTGGGCAAGGGTGGAAAGAGTGAATATAGACTCCCTTTGCACAGACTCTAGCCCTCCTGGCCTCTAGCTTAGTGACCTCCTGGTATCCATCAGCATCCTGGGGCCACATCACTCATCTTGTGTTGCTCACTGACTATCCCGAGGCCTGGAATCCCGATGCTCCAAGGAGGAGGCTCCCTTGGACATGCCTTCCCCTCTGCAGTGCCCAGGTCTAGAGTCTCATGCAGCTCTGTGTGACTCCCTGGTGTTCAGAGGCATGCCCTGCTACAGGCAGTTTCAATGGATTGGGTAGAGGGTTGGGTGTGCTCCAACAGCTTTGAGGAGTATGGAAAGCAGACCTGGGATGGTCAGTGGCCTGGAGCACCCATCACTGTCCTCTAACAAAACTGGCTAGCACACTCTCAGCTCTGCCCACTGTCTTCTGCACTCTTCACACTGAGGCCTTACCTGAAGCCTGCACCAGGTACAGACTATAGCAGGCAGACTGTACCAGGAAGAGGCCATGTACCCTGCTCTCAGACAACATCCTTTCCTGGGCCATCACATGGATTACAGGGCCAGCAAGAGGTGGGGACTGTAGACCAGAGGCTCATGCTGTTCCCCAGGTCCCATGGGAAGTGTCCAGGCTGAGCTACCCTCAGTGTGCCACTCTGAGGACAAAGGCCTGCAGGAGAGGGAATGGGTCGATGGGTTTGAGGTTTGGAACAGCCAGGCAGGTGCTGTGTGTGTGTCTGCGTGGAACTGGGTGTGGGTGTTGTGACCATGTATCTGAGGAGTGTTCATGCATGGCTCTAAGAGTGTATGGCTTTCATCTGAGTTTGTATGTGTGCCACAGCCTTCATTTGAGTGATGGTTGGGCCCCATTGCTGAATCTCTGTCTCCCATGTCTGTCTGTCTGTCTTCCCTCTCAGTCCCTTCTTGCCTTTCCCTTTCTTATGCCTGTCCCTGTTGCCTTCATCCATCTCTCTATCTCTTTCTGTGTCTCTTTTCTCTCCTGTCTCTGTGTCTCTCTCTCTCCTGTCTCTGTGTCTCCCTCTCCTATCTCTGTGTCTCTCCCTCTCCTGTTTATGAGTCTCTCTCTCTCCTGTCTCTGTGTCTCTCTCTCCTGTCTCTGTGTCTCCCTCTCCTATCTCTGTGTCTCTCCCTCTCCTGTTTATGAGTCTCTCTCTCTCCTGTCTCTGTGTCTCTCTCTCCTGTCTCTGTGTCTCCCTCTCCTATCTCTGTGTCTCTCCCTCTCCTGTTTATGAGTCTCTCTCTCCTGTCTCTGTGTTTGTCTCTCTCCTGTCTCTGTCTCTCACTCTCCTGTCTCTGTGTCTCTCTCCTGTCTCTGTCTCTCCCTCTCCTGTCTCTGTGTCTCTCTCCTGTCTCTGAGTCTCTCCCTCTCCTGTCTCTGTGTCTCTCCCTCTTCTGTCTCTGTGTTTCCCTCTCCTGTCTCTGTGTCTCTCTCCCTCTCCTGTCTCTGTGTGTGTCTCTCTCCTGTCTCTGTCTCTCACTCTCCTGTCTCTGTGTCTCTCTCCTGTCTCTGTCTCTCCCTCTCCTGTCTCTGTGTCTCTCTCCTGTCTCTGAATCTCTCCCTCTCCTATCTCTCTGTCTCTCCCTCTCCTGTCTCTGTGTGTGTCTCTCTCCTGTCTCTATGTCTCTCCTTTCCTATATTTCCTTCTTACCCCCATGTCTGCATCTCTGTCTATCAGTCTCTATTCCTGTGTCTCTTGGTTTCCATTTCTGCCCCTCTGCATATCCTCCATCTTTCTCTCTGTGAGTCTGTCTTTGTCTCTCCCAGTGTCCATACCTCTGTGTCCCTTTGTTCCCACACAGAGGTATATTCTCAGTCTTTAAGTGCCCAGGTCCCCTGTCTCTCATTCCTTGTCTCAATGTTCCCATTGGTGTCTCTGTGCCTCTCTATGTCTCTGTGTCTCTGTGTATGTGTCTCTCTCAGTATCTCTATTTCTTTTAGTATCTTTGCTGCCTTTTTAAGTATCTCTGTCTTTCTTCATCTCTGTCTCTCTTGAGTTCTCTGTCTTTCTGCCTGTCTAATGTCTCTGTGTTTCCCTCATCTCATCTCTATCTCTCTCAATATTCAATATTTCCATGACCCCTTTATTCGTTGTGTCTCTGTCTCTGTTTTGTCTCTTTCTCTGTCTCTCTCTCTTTCTGTCTCTCGGAATCTGTGTCCCTCATGTTATTTCTCAAAATGCCTCTCTATGTCCTTCAATGAGTCCCTCTCCCTCTCTCTCTCTCTCTCTCTCTCTCTCTCTCTCTCTCTCTCTATCTCTTCCTCTCTCTCTCTCTCTCAATGTCTCTGTCTTTCTCAGAAATTCTGTGACACCTCTTCTATGTGTGTCCCTTTCTGGGACTGGCTCAGTCTTCTTGGACCTCAGTGTCATCGGTTGTGAGCCCATACCCTGCTATGAGTCCAAAAGACTGTCGTCCATAGTCCACCTGTGATCTAAGGGATATTGAGGCAATGCATGTTCTGAGAAGGACCTGCCTGTCTGTGGAGCCCTGTCTGGCAGGAATAAACTCTCCATTCTGCATCATCATGGCCTTGCTGAGCTGACTATTCTACCCTCTGCCAGAATAGCTGTGTGGCCTTGGGTGATGCTGGCTGACCTCAGGCTGGTCTGGGTTGTCCCTGGCTGACACTGCTTGACTCTGGATGACCCTGGGAAGACCATACTTAATCTTAATTGGACTTGTACTCATTGAGAAAGATCATGGCTTCACTAAGGCACGTGTATGGGCGGCTGTGGATGGCCTTGGATGATGGGGGTTGGGGCCTCCTCAGTCCCTGGCGGCAGGGCTCTCCTGGCTCCCACCCCTCATCCAGGCCCCAGGCCCCAGGCCCACCTGGCCTGGTCCAGTGTGGTGTGGTTCTCAGAACAGTAGCTCTGGTTTGGGGCACCTGGGCTGAGATAGGCTCAGGATGACTCAGCTGCCCTCAGCTCAGAGCTATTTTGAATGTTTCAGCAGGTGATAGACAACAGAGACTTCAGAAGAAAGAAAAACAAGTTGCTAATGTGACCATCCCTGCCCTACCCCCACACCTGTACTGCAAACCTCCTCCCCAGTGTTGACCCCAGATATCGAGATCCCAGGACTACAGGTGATAGACAAAGGAGGCTCCAGAGGAGAGAAAAATAATGTCTACCAACATGACCATCTCTGCCCTGCCCTGCAAACCTCCCACAATGCTGACCCCACATCTGTAGACCCTAGGCCAGAGGTTCCAGCTCACAGGACCTGGGCCTACTTTGTTACCATTCAGTGCCTCTGAGCCTGGGAAAGGCCGATGAGCAAAGGGGTCGCTGTCCCAGTTGCAGCCCAGTGTGTGCACAGTATTGTGGGATTCTGGAATCCTCTGTAGGGATCTTCCTGGTGAGAATGAGGCTTGGAATAGCAAAGGGACTTTTTGTGAAACTCCACTGATTCCTTGGGCCTCAGACAATGGATGTGAGATGAGGACCAAGGTCCAGGGCCAGAGTTGATGAGCAGAATCTGGGGCTAGAGTTCAGGCTTTGAAGTCAATGTTGAGGACCAGGGCCCAATGACTAGGTCAGAGCCAATCATTCAGTACAGGACCCGGTTGTTAGAAACAAAGGTCAATGATCTGGACCAAGTCACCAGGCCAAATGATCAGGACCAATAGCCAGTTACCAGTACCAAAATGCAGATTTCACAACCCATGTCATGTTACCCCAACCAGAAACCATTCCTTAGAATCTGGGTCTGTTGATCAGAGCCCAAGCTCTGCTCTAAATCAGAGCTCAGTGTTGAGGACCAGGGATAAGTGATGAGCCCAGGACTCCAAGATCAGGATTCAGCTCAGACAGAGATCAAGAGCTGGATTCAGTAGTTAAGACCAGGACTCAGAGACCAGGATCAGGGCTCAGTAAGGATCAGGGCTCTGTCAGAGATCAAGAGCTGGATTCAGTAGTTAAGACCAGGACTCAGAGACCAGGATCAGGGCTCAATCAGGATCATGACTCTGTCAGGATCAGGACTCAGTTTTGAGGACATGGGCTCAGGGTCAATTGTCCATCCCCAAAACACAACCAGGACCCAGTGGTCAGAACCAAGGCCTGAGATCAGAAATCAAACACACTGTTCAGAGCTAGAAGTCAGTGTCAAGGACGAAGATTTAGTGATAAAGACTAGGGATCAGTGACCAGAACCAAGGCTCAGCGATGGGGACCCAGACACATTTCTGAAGACTAGAACTCAGTAACCATGACCAGTGTTCAGAGATCATGAGTAAGACCAGGGCTCAGTCATCACGACCAGAGCCCAGTGATCAGGACCAGGGCTCAGTCATCACGACCAGAGCCCAGTGATCAGGACCAGGCCTCAGTCATTAGGACCAGGATTCAGTGATAAGAACCAAGGGTCTCTACAGGGTTAGATGCATCCTCTCCCACTGAGGCAGCCCAGCCACAGGCATGGATTCCCCAGACAGCCTTCTATGATGTGCTGGGGGGGTGGGGGACTCTACACTCTCAGAGAGAAGTGGAGAGAGGGATGGGGAGAAAGGACTGTGGGAGACCAGGATGGGGAGGCAGTGATCAGGATATAAAGTGAAGAAATAAATTAATTAATGGAAAAACATTGCATATGTGTAGAAAATTCTCAAAGAATAAATAAAATATTAAAAATGAAAAAAAACAAAACCAAGGGTCAATGGTCAGGATGTAAAGGAAGAGAGAGAGAGAGAGAGAGAGAGAGAGAGAGAGAGAGAGAGAGAGAGAAGAACCAAAAGTCTCAGTGAAGAGGATCAGGGGTCAGTGGTTTGAAACCAGACACGCTGCCCAGGTCCATAGTTCAATGGTGAGAGCCAGGGATCAGCTATCAGAATCAGGTCCAGTAACTACAACCAGGGCCCAGTGACCCCAACCAAAAACCAGTTACTAAGACCAAATAGAATAGAAACTAGCCAGGCAGTGATGGTGCATGCTTTTAATCTGAGAACTCAGGAGTCAGGGGCAGGGGGATCTCTGAGTTCAAGGCCAGCCTGGTCTACCCAATGAGTTCCAGGACAGCCAGGGCTACAAAGAGAAACCCTGTCAGGAAAACAAACAAACAAACAAAAGACTAGAAATGGTGGACTCAGTGATCAGCGGCAGTCCCTGGTGACTAAGACCATGGTCAAGAGGTCAGCGGGACTCCGTTAGCATCAGGGCATAGTAGTTACTGCCTGTTCCGGGGATCAGAACCAGGTCTAGGGGTCAAGGCATGACTGAGTCATCAGAACAGCACCTCTCCATAAGTACTAGCTAGGCCCAACCGGGCCGAGAGTGTCAGATCAGGCAAGACTGGGTATGTGTGCAGTGACTATACATCTCAGTATCTGTGTGACCCCACCACCATCTTCCCTGCCTCTGTCAACTCACAGATCTCTGTCTCTCTCACTGTCTTTCTCTTTCTTACTGTCCTGTCACCTGCCCCATGGTTATCTCTTCCAATGTTGTTCTCCTGTCTCAGTGTCTTTGTGTTATCTCATCCACATCTAGCTCTCTCGGGAGCTATCTCTTTTTCTATCTCTGTGTCCCCTCACCCCACATCTGCCTCTCCCAGTATCTGTCTTCTGAGAGTCTCTGTGTCCCCTCTCCATCTCTATCTTTCTTGGTGCTTTGTATTCCCTGATCTTTTTGAGAGGGGGATGGTAAATAGAGAATTATGGGACAGTGAGTGTGTGTCTCTGTATGTGTGTGTGTGTGTGTGTGTGTGTGTGTTTGTGTGTGTGTGTGTGTGAGTGTGTGTCTATGGGGTGACAGTGTATGTATGAATGTCACTGTGTATATGTGGGGGGTGTCAGTGTACATGTGTGAGTATGTGAATCAGTATGTGTGAGTGTGTGTGTGTGTGTGTGTGTGTGTGTGTGTAGGCAGTAGTGTATGTATGTGTGTGTGTCTGTGTAAGTGTGTGTGTCTATGGAGATGACAGTATGTATGTGTTAGTGCATTGTCTATGGGGGTTGAAGTGTGTATGTGTGAGTATGTATATGTCTGTATGTATGTGTGTATGTGGGGGGGCGTGGGAGTGACTGTGTATGTGTGAGTGCATGTGTCTGTGGGGTGACAGTATGCATGTGTGAGTGTGTGTGTCTGTGTGTGTGAATGTGTGTGTTTGTATGAGTGTGTGGGGTAGCAGTGTGTATGTGTGAGTATACGTGTGTATGGTGGGTGTGAGTGTGTATCTGTGTGAGTGTGTGTTTCCGTGTGCCTGTGGAGGTGGCAGTGTGTGTGAGTCTGTGTGAGTGTCTGTATGTATGAGTGTGTGTATATATGTGTGTCTGTGTCTGTGTGTGAGTGTGTGCATCTATGGGGTGACAGTGTGTATGTGTGAGTGTATGTGTCTGTGGAGTGGCAATGTGCATGTGTGAGTGTGTGTATCTGTATGAGTGTGTGAAGTAGCTGTGTGTATGTGTGAGAGTGTGTGTCTGTGGGGTAGCAGTGTGTATGTGTGAATGTGTATCTGTGTGAGTATCTGTATGTGTGAGAGTGTGTGTCTGTGGGGTAGCAGTGTGTATGTGTGTGTACGAGAGTACCTGTATGTGTGAGTATGTGTTTGTCAGTGGGAGTGGCAGTGTGTATGTGCGAGTGTGTGTGTCTATGGGGCAGCAGTGTATGGGGTGGTGGCACGTCAATAGATGTGCCCCGTAAGGGCCTTACACCTCTGGTCTTTGCAACTTTCCCTGACCCTCTCACAAGCACTTCCATGATGTCTCCATCTCCTTGTCTTGTTTCTGAGCCTACTTCTCCCTCAGTCTAGGCCCTGACACAGGGTAATGGGAGGCAGCGCTACTGTCTTGACCAGTTTTCCCTTCAAGAGCACAGTCCCAGGCCACAGGGACTTCCGGGATCCCTACCACACTGCATCTGTGTCTCTGCCCAGTCACAGCAGAGCTCAGCAAACCTATCCATACCAGAAAACTCACACATATGCATGCACATGTGAGCGCACACACACACACACTCACACACACTCACACACACACACACACTCACACACACACTCACACACACACACACTCACACACACACTCACACACACACACACACTGACAGACAGACTTAGACACATACTAACAGGAGCACGTGGCAAACACACTAAACACAGTCACAGAGAGACACATGGACAACTGACAAATACATAGATACACAAACACATAAACTAAACATACTCAGATACGCTGACATTCAAATACTCAAGTACATGTTGTGTCAACATGCTCAAACATACACATGTATATAAAAAGACATGAACATACTCAAACACATAGTACTTATGCATACATTCAAATACCTAAACACACAGTCATACCAATGTGCACACAGAAGAACACAGACACACTTGGACACATAGGTACATGTATGTGTGACCACAGAAACACAGACACACTCGCAATGCCACTCCCCTAATATGTATCTTCCGGCTATGGCTTCTGCTTCGTCCTCCCAGACTTCATGCCCTATCCAATCACTGTATGTGTCGGGGAGCCAAGAGGATGGACAGAGATCTTGTTCTTGGGATGAGAATGTGAGAACTTTTGGGGAGCCCCTCCACACACCCATGCAGTACTTTGTACCATGCCGCAAAGCTATGCACACTCTCACACTAGCACACTGTGCGCAACCATGCACTCTCTGCAGTCTCATTGTTCACCATGAACTCAGCTAGTCAGATTCATATGTGAAACTCATACCAGCTTCTGCACACACACACACATGCACAAGCACACGCACACATACACACATGCACACACGCGCACACACATGCACACACGCGCGCGCACACACACACATGCATACACACGTGTGCACGCGCACACATGAACACGCACGCACACACATGCACACACACATGCACACACGCGCACACACATGCACACGCACGCACGCACACACACACGGAAGGCATTGGTGGAGAAGGCATTAGGCCATGGCTACAGGACAGGACACAGGACAGTGGTACACAATGAGAGTGAGCCTGGGACAGCATAACAACAACACTAGGACAAAGTGAGGGTAGGGTAGGGGGCTGAGGGGGTGTACACATTCGAAGTCTTCAGTAGGCTGGGGTCTGCCACCTAGGATTGGCCCTGATATGGGCAACATAACAAGCCTGGATCACACTCAAGCTGAGTATCAGGGTTGCCAAGACAATCTAACCTAGGGTAGATGCAGCAGCCTGCGTTCTGTTTACTGACCAGTGCAGAGGCCATGAGCTGAGCCAGGCAGGAGGCCCTTACCGTTCCCACCCCACCCCCACCCAGTTTAGTCTCAGCAAGACCCTGTACTGTGGGCCACAGCTCTGCCCCCACACCCCACATGCAACACAAACACTATTTGCAAATATTTCTAAAAATGCTGAGAACAGGAACCACAGAGCAGGTGGGGGACTAGAGTGGAAAGCCCCATTCACCCATGGGACTGAAACTCAGGGAACCAGAACCATGAGGAGATTTGCATTGTGCTGGGGGAGGTTGGCCCTGGATCAGTGAGCCCAGAGAGTTCCTGGTTACTCACTCCCATTATGTCAACCTCCCCAACCCCCAAAAAATGGCCAAGCCTAGGCTATGGATGAGTTTCAAATGACCAGGCCCTAAGCACAAGTCACAGGGAACTTCCTGGTAGGCTCATGCTGCAGACATGCCCAGATGGATTGCAGAGCCAGAGGGGGCCATGCCAGCAAGGTCAGACACCTTAGGGGTGTGCCATCTCTGCTCCTCACAGTCCATCTGCCACCTCATAATCCATGTTGTCACTCTAAGGCCCAGACCTGGCCCTGTGGATACCTGTGGGATACACCCAAAGAAGCAATCCCCAGCCTCAGGATGCACAACTACTTCCCCTACACACACGAGTAATCTCAGCCCACATGTCTGGGAGCCACAGAAGCCCCCTAAGACCCTGCTCTGCTCATAGGGGTTACATCAGGCCCTCCCCCCACCAGCCAAGACAACACACAGGCAAGGTGATGTGGATGAGAAGCAGTCCACAGGTACCTGTGTCTGACATACACCCTGTGGGTATCCTGGCCAGGATCAGGTGACCAACCCAACCTGTGTCCTTAGAGGAGTACTCCATGCCTGCACTCCGTGCCTACCCAACTAAGTCCAAGCTTGGTATGATGCAGGGCCCCTGTGCGGACCTGAAAGTCAGCCATGTGACAGGGTCAAGGATGACCCTTCCAACACATAGAGTATCCTACTAACACAGTAAGAACACAGTAAAGTAGACACACAAACATATGCAGAGACACACAAGCATGTAGAGGAAACATGTAGACACAAACACCTACACAAACATACAGATATATGCAGACAAATGTACACAGCAACTTACAAATGCACAGACACACAGACAAACATGCACAGACAGACACACACAGAGCATAAAATCATGTATACACAGACAAATTTACACAGAGGCACAGATATACGAGACACACCCAAACAGGCACACACACACACACACACACACACATACACACACACACACACACACACGGAGGCACATAAAGACATACAAGCAGACACATACAGACTTAAAGACATACATATTGACCCACAAGACATGGAGAGACACAAAGACACACAACAGGGACACAGATACACAGAGACACACAGATACACAAATATAAACAGACACAGAGGCACCCAGAAACAGAAACACACTCAGGCCTTCCACTCCCAATGGACACACATATGGACATTACACAGGCACAGTCACGCAGACAAATGTAATAGATACAGAAGTGTGGACATACGTGTCACACAACACATGCTGGTATTCACACCCAGATGTGCTCACAAGCCCCACAGACTCACACATACAAGTTTACACTGGCACCCACACTCTGAGGCACCTGCTTAGCCACAGCCAGCTGACACTACACACCCCATACGCATTCCAGAGACTCGCACAGAACTGGAAGCACCCAGGCCCACAACAGGCTTTCAAGCCACACACATGAAACATCACAGACACATGTGGGACTCAGCTGTTCACAGGTTTTATGAGAACTCACAGGCCTGTCCTTGAACATTCTCCAGAGTGAGGGCTTCTTGGAACACAGGGACCCCACTCCTTACAGATGAGCATCCAGACAGAGGCACTACCACACCCAGACCACATTAGACACACACAACTCTGCAATGTCCTGACACTCAAACACAGTTCTGACGCCTGAGCCCATGCCAGTCACACAGAACACAGACATAGGCCCATATGCTAGAAAGCCACAAGCAATGTCAGCCAAGGTGCTCACAGCATGCCCATTCACAGGCACACATACACACACACACACACACACACACACACACACACACACACTAACAAATACACCCTATGAACAGGCCTGCAATACTGGCTGAAGCCCTGCTCTGCCCAATTTGATGAGTCCTAAGCCTGAACCCTCTTACCCTCATAGTCCCTTACCTCTCCCTGTGTGTTGCTCAGCTATGGTCCCTTCCCACTCCTAGCATGCCACCCTGGGAGGCCCCATGCATCACCACACACATGCTCTTGGGATAAGGCCCTGGAAAGCTCTGTACCATCTGCAGCTCATGCCACCGCCTGCCCTGGTAACCCTCTGCTGCATACAAGGGCTATAAGGGTCAATGATACAAATCCATCCATCCCCTGACCCCAGCTTGGACCAGGTCAGCTACTGGGAAGGACAGGCTCTGACCTCGGCTTGGCCTAATGCAGCCATGATGAAAAGACAACCCCTGACCCCAGCCCAAGACAGCTGTTGCACAGAGCGGCCCCTTAGCCCAGGACAGCTTTTGGGGGTAGGCAGCACTTGACCCCTGCCCAAGCTAGATCATGGAAGAAGGTAGACCCAGCCCTTGACATCTGCTGTAGAAAGGCAGGTCCTGGCCCCAGATTAGCCCAGGACTGTTGCTTGGACAACCTCTGACTCCATCTCCAGAAATCTGCTGGGGGTGTATCCTCTGGCTGTAGGGTCTGAACAAATGTCCCTCATGTCCCTCACCACAGGGACCACTGGATCCCACTCCTAGGGCCCACTGGTCCCAGACCCTCACAGGTCAAACACATCTTGAGCCTATAGAAGTAAGGGCCAGCTGGGCCCCTTGACATGGGGCTTCAAAGAATGCAAGAACCGCCAGGCAGTGGTGGCACATGCCTTTAATCCTAGCACTTGGGAGGCAGAGGCAGGCGGATTTCTGAGTTCGAGGCCAGCCTGGTCTACAGAGTGAGTTCCAGGACAGCCAGGGCTATACAGAGAAACCCTGTCTCGAAAAACCATTAAAAAAAAAAAAGAACACAAGACCCAATCTCCTGGTTACACACACAGGCTGGCACGGAGCCTTACCAGCATGCACCTCTCCTGTGAACCTAGTCAGGAAAAAAAGTAAGGTGCTGGGGCCACCAGCAACCCTGGAGCCCCCAGACCCCAGGAGTCCAGGCACCGAGCCTGACACAGAACTCCAGCTCTGACTTGTATGCCCCCACCCAGCAATCTCCTCAAGTGGTTTGGGACTATTGTAATTATGCCTTGTGTTTTTCTCTGTTAAAAGGGGTTATTTTCTAATGACACTTTCATGCACAGAATGTGGTGAACACGTGCACTCTGAGGAATGTTTGCTAAAGCAACACTGGGACTGAGGACAGAGCCCAATGCTAACCCATGCTTGCCTCCTGGGCTAAAACATGGTTGCTCACAGGAAGCCCTGGGTTTCCCCTGAGTGTACACGTGCGCACATAGCAGAGGGGTTGGAGAGATGACTCAAGGGTTAAGAGCACTGGCTGCTTTTCCAGAGAATCCAGATTCAGTTCCCAGCACCCACATGGCAGCTCACAACTGTAATTCCAGTTGCAGGGTGCCCTGCAGGACCCTTCATGCATGTGAACATGCGATCCAACATGGGTAAGGCTCCCCAACCCTAGACACACACACACGTGCATGAGAATATAAGATAAATTACATTTTCAAAGTGAAAACCTTAAAAAGAGAGAGAGGGGCTGGCAGAAGCAAAGGTTGTTAAACTCTAACACATGATGGAGCAAGGTGGAAAGGGCTGAGCATCCCAGGGTCCAGGAAGCGCCCTTGCCCTCTCATCCTGTCCTGAAAGCAGACGGCTGGGGTGCTCAGGGGCTCCCTCTAGAGGACTGGGTGGAAGTTGACGTGCACAGGCAATGGAAGAAGCGCCTGCACACAGGAGGTAATCCTCTAGGAGATGAGGGGTATTGATGAACACACTGGTGAACTCACACTGGACAGGCCGGGGCAGCCCCTAACATCTACTCTCTGCAGGTTATTTGGCTCAGGTTTGCTGTCTGGTGAATGAAAACCCTCTCTAGCTCTGTGCCCCTCCTGGCCCCTCAGGTCTGTGTTTGACACCAGCTGTCCTGAGGCCCTCAGGAAGCAGAGACTCACAGGTCAGGGTGGCTCAACAAGGTGCCAGGTGGTTAGAACACAGGGATTTCCATCGAGGACATTGGCCTCCATGTGGTTCCACTGCAATCAGACATGGGTAAGGCTCCCCAACCCTAGGCAGACTCTTGCCACCCACCCTGGCTCCCATGATAGAAGCTGGAATAAGCCGTCTGATTGGAAGGGTGACAGCAATCATCCAGTGGTTCCTCAGGAGAGCGTCCCAGGGTCTGCCCCCTAGCTGGCAGTATCAGAGCCACTTTGGTCTTAGCCTTGCCTTGGGTAGATTACTCCCATACAGCTACATGAGACCCTTTCTACAAAAGTATCATGGGTCCAGGGCTGGGGACACCAAGTCCATGGAGGAAAGCACTGGAGAGCAGAGGCTGAAGACACACACGCGGCTGCAGGCTTGCCTGTGGCATTTTATAAGCTAAGGTTTCCAAATTGGACAACATAAGACATAGTCCAAAAGTGGACCTGTGGAGGTGACACAGCTGCGAATGGCTGAGAATGGTCGGAATGTGGCCTTAGGGTTGTCAGAAGAAATCTTGGGACTGTACATGTGTGTGCCTCTCAAGAACAAACAGAAACATACCCAGATCAGACAGGCGGGCACAGATGCGGATCAGAGAGCACGGCTCTGAAGGCTCCCACAGACCTGAGCACCTCCCACCTGTGCCCTTACTCACTAAGAACCTGATCCTCCCAGCCATGTTTACTGAATGCCTGCAAACCACGCTTCCCCTCTCGGGGCAACAACTGAGGCAGCTCCATTTCCCACCACCCTCAGACCCACAGAGCTGCCCAAACCAGGCGAGTAGCTCAGGGGGCTCCCCATGTCTCAACACCTCACGTGGTGTTCCTGGCACATCAGCTCCAGATGTCCGAGTACTAATCTCAGTGGAGTGCTAGCTACGAGCGTAAGTTCAGCCCTGCACAGCTCAGAACAAAGGTATAGACTTTGCTCAGTGCCCAACTCAGCCAGACAACAATCCAGACTGATTCTGTTTTCCGGCAAAAATGGAAAAGGCCTGCCCTGGTCTCCATAGTGACCACTGTAGTCAGATTACATCCCCCATCTGGCTCAGCAGCTCAGCTGGCATTGAGCAGGCATCCCCACAACCAAACTCTGCTGCCCCTGTGTGAACATCACCAGCGGCGCACACACAGCACACAGACTCTCTCCCTAGGGATGATGGGGGAAGGAGGGCTTGTTAGAGGGTGAAGGGCCCCCTGCCCCATCTAGCTATGGACTAAAGGGATGTATCCCTATCTCGAAATTTTAGACGAAAGCACATACACCAACAACTTAGGGTGGGTAGGGGCATGTGCCTTATTATAAGTCTGTATTGGAAGTGCAGACTTACACTCCTGACCCAGGGCCACGCCTCCTGACCCCTGTGTAATTGTCCCAGCATCTTCTGTGCTATTGGCTTCCTGGGGTCTGTTGGGACTCCCATCCCCATCCCTGCCAGTCAAGACTGGCACACAGGGGATGTGACCAGGCCTAGCCCTGGGGCTGGTCAAGGCACAGATGGATCAGAGA
>JADRCD010207804.1:0-24376 GCA_019843815.1 Montemys delectorum | reverse complement strand
CTCTCTCTCTCTCTCTCTCTCTCTCTCTCTCTCTCTCCCCCTCTCTCCCCTCCCTCCCCGGAACCTGGAGTGCACTGATTAAGCTATGATAGCTGGCCAAGGCGTCCTAGGCATCCCCCTGTCTCTGCTTCCCCAGTGCTGGCATTACAAATACATGCCACGATGCCTCGATTTCTTTTTTCCTTCAGCATGGGTCCTGGGGATTGAACATAGGTCCTCCTGTTTGTACAGTAGGCACTTTACCAGCTGAGCCACCTCGCCAGCATCTCAGGGATTCTTAGTGCAGGGGGCCTGTGTCTTGTCACAGTAAGCTCGGGGAAGAGCCAACCCATCCCTGGCTCCTTCCTTCCTGTCGTTTCCAATCACCAC
Organism: Montemys delectorum; assembly: GCA_019843815.1. Lineage (NCBI taxonomy): Eukaryota > Metazoa > Chordata > Mammalia > Rodentia > Muridae > Montemys > Montemys delectorum. Next base: position 24,007 of record JADRCD010207804.1, on the reverse strand, counting down.
ACTGCCACCACACAAGCCTCTCAGGTCCTGGCTGGGATTATTTTCTGGCCTCAGAGAAAGGCAGAGGCGAAGGAATTCTGTTTCATTTCACTCTATCAATAACTGAACAGCCAGGTCTGAAATATTGATGGACCCGCACTCGGAATGCATTCTGGGCAGACAGAGGTGGGTGGAGTGGCCATTTTCAAGTCTGCTGCTTTGGACCTTTACTGGAAAAACATCTCAACACATTTTGGGTCAGGAGGAATGACCAAGATAAAGGCTGCTTTAGGCATCTGTGATCTGCTTGAGAGTCCAAGGCTTCCTCCAGATCACAGAACACGCTGCTTTCCTGAGGAGGTGTGCCGTGCCTCTTTTCGTCACTTTTATGTAGTTGTGATAAAACAGTATGACCACACAGCAATCCAGGGAAACGTGGGTTTGTTTTGGTTTATAGCTCTAGGGAAGACATGGTATCAGGCTAGAAAATATATGGTAGCAGAAGGTAGAAGCAGGCTGCTCATATTGCATCCATACACAGGAAGTACAGAGAAGAGAACCAGAAGTGGAGCCAGATTATAAATCCTCAAAGTTTATCCCGTAGTGATTTACTTCCTCCAGCAAGGTTCCGCCTCTTAAAGGGTCCGTAAACTTCCTAAAGAGCAGCATCAACTAGGACCAAGTGTTCAAATACATGTAGGACATTTTTCATCCAAAGCACCACTCAGTGTTCTTACCCACACAACCCCATAGGTTTGCCATTAGATATTACCAATGAGTGCCCAATTTAAACATGCACTGAAGCTAGTTCGCCAGTAGGTGATGCTCTCAAAAGACTACAGAGCCTTTAGAGGTGGAGCTAACTAGAGGAAGTATTTTAGCTCTGGAAGAGCACTCTGTTTTTATCAGCCATGTTGTAAGGGAGCCCCCACCAAACATGACCACCACACCCTCCTGGCCACAATGCATTGAGACCATCGGCAACAGCAAGCCCAAATAAACTTCCCCTCATGCCCCACATACACACTTACGTTGTGTCTGTCGGATATTTTGTTCACAGCGATGGCAAAGTGACTAATACAGTCTCACTTGGGCACATTTGTATCTGGTGAGTTGGAACAGTATTTCAGATGAGAAGGGTTAAGAAGGAAGTCTTTCTCCAGAAAGCTTTATGGAACCTACGCGTGTGGTGTGTGTGTGTGTACTAACCAGTTTTATGTCAGCTTAGCACAAGCTAGAGTGATTTGGGAAGAGGGAACTTGATTGAGAAAACAAACCAATGTGACTGGCCTGTAGGCAAGGTTGATGTGTGTTCTCCTGACTGATTATTGATGTGGGAGGGACTAGTTCACGGAAGGAAGTTCCACGCCCAGGCAAGTGGTCATAGGAACTATAAAATTAAACAAACAAACAAACACATACATATAGCCTAAGCAAGCCTGGAAACAAGCCAGTAAGAACCAATCCACGGTCTCTGCATCAGCTTCTGCTTCCAGCCTCTTGCCTTTCAATTCCTACCCTACTCCCCACAGTGGTATGGAAGTGTAAGATTAAATAAACCCTTTCTTCCCCAAGCTGTTTTGGGGCATGGTGCTTTATTACAACAATACAAATCCTAACAAAGATATTATGTGTGTGTTTCATATGTGTGTGCATATGTTTATATAAATGTATATATAAAGCATTATTAAACTTTTTATACATTTTTAAAAAGATTTATTTATTTTGTATATGTAAGTACACTGTAGCTGTCTTCAGACACACCAGAAGAGGGCAGTGGATCCCTTTACAGATGGTTATGAGCCACCATGTGGTGGCTGGGAATTAAACTCAGGACCTCTGGAAGAACAGTCAGAGATCTTAATTGCTGAGCCATATCTCTAGCCCTGTATTATTAAAATTTTAATTCTTCCTACTCATTACCAATTTCTTTTAAAATATTTAATTATGTGTGAGGGGTCTATGTGGGGGTCTGTGCACATGAGTGCAGTTGTCTGAGGAACCCCGGGCAGCTTCAAGATGCCAGGCACAGGTACTGACACTGAACTCCTATGAGTTCTCTGTAAACCAAACAGTATACAATCCTAGCCACCAAGTCATCTCTCCAGCCCTCATTACCCATTTTAACAACTGTAAATGTACCCATGGGCCTGCAAGATGGCTCAGAGGGTAAATTCAATTGCCACAAAGTCTGGTATCCTGAGTTCAGTGTGCAAAGCCTGCACAGAACGAAGAGACAACCACTGTAAGTTGTTCCCTGATGACCACAGATAGACTGTAGTACACACACACACACACACACACACTTTTTAAAAATAAAATGTGTCTATTAGATAGTAACTTTCAAAATTCTTCTCTCATTTCCAGGTCTTGGAAAGCAAGTGGAATTCAGTTTCAACTTTCTCTCTCTCATGCGACTTACAATTAATTTCCTCTGACTTCCTGTTATTATATCCTCTTCACTGGTGAAGACACACACATTTCCCATATGCATTTCCAGGACAATTGGATTGTGAGAGAATCTCTAAAGGGCAATTTAATGTTTGATCCAATCGTGTCCCCAGGGCTTTCACTAGTCAGTACATATTTCTTTTTATGTTTGGATTTTGTTCTTGTTTGTTTATTCTAACACTGGGAATCAAATCTGGAGTTTTATGTATGTTAGACAAGCATTCTATTGCTAAACAACAACCCCAGCTCCCCCCACTGGGGGATTCTAGTCATGTGCTTATCACTGAGCCACGCCCCCCAGCTCCTCACTAGAGGATTCTAGGGAAACAAACTGATGAGCCACGCTCACAGTTATTTCTCTTTTCAAATTCCTTACCAAAGGTAGTGAGGTATAAGTTGAAGCCATGGCCCAGTCCAGGTCTTCTGTCTCGCCACTCTGTCAATATTGAAGTCAAATAGCTTGTGTAAGTTCATCCCGCACTGAAACAGTCATAGAAAAGATATGGACAAAAGTGCCTCTCTGCCTTAGAAACAGTTGGCCCCTCATCTACCAGGGTATCCACAGGAAGACCAGCAGTCATTCACTTTCAATTGGAAGACACTATTATCCACTAACTCCTTAGCAGTTGGTAATAAATCTCCTCTGGCCACTGTGGCAGACATGGTGAAGCCAGTCCCAGCTTCTTTCTTTGCTGAGAATGATTGCTTAGTCAACCACATGGAGATGGATCCTGATGTGACTTCATGTCACTGACTCCTGTTGGGCTCTGTGGGAAGCAAGGTGGCCACATTCACATGCTTGTTTAGATAACAAACCAGAAAGAGTCTGGGGAAGATTTAGGCTCTCCATCAAAGAGGAAAAGATCATAGATGACTGCTTTCAGGCTCGGGGGTAGAGCTCAGTTGGTGGCGTGTTAGCTTCCAACATGTAGGGCCAAGTTTACTCTCTTAACAATGCATACACCAGGCTTGTAGGTATACAACTGTAACCCAAGCACCTGGAAGGTGGAGGAAGGAGGATGGTGGATGGGAAATTCAAGGTCAGCCTGAACCACAGACCCTGTAAAAAGAAAACAAAGAGGAAGACAATGAGGAAGGAGAGGAGGGAAGAAGAGAGGAAAGAGGAGGAGGGGAGAAGAACAGGGGAGGAGCTAGAGGGGAGAGGAGGAGGGGGAGGGGGAAGAAGGGAGGAGGAAGGGAGAAGAAGAGGGGAAGGAAAAGAGGGAAGGGGAGGAGGAGGGGAGGGGGAAGAAGGGAAGAGGAGAGGAGAGAGAGAGGAAGGGACTAGAGGGAAGTAGAGAACTCTGAGGTAAGGGTGGATCACTGGGGCTTGCTGGCTGTCCCCAGACTGTCTCAAGGCTGAAAATGATGGAGCAGGATGTGTGACATGACTTGGCCTCCTCCTGTGCATGTGACCGTATATACCCCCTCCCCACAACACACATTCATGCATGTACACTGCACATGCATGCACATAAGGAAAAAAAGGAAGTCCATATCTCAAGGTGCAGCCTAAAATCCATCTTTGGTGGACTTCAGTGTTATGTACTGCTGGTATATGACCTCCAGCAAGATTGTCATCCACAGAGCCTGAAGTCGATGAGCGATCCTTCCATCTGAGCGCCAACCTTTGGAGTCACTCTAGCATGAGATAAGCCTTATCTGGAAATTTAGGAAGAGGAAGAGGAGGAATCAGAATAAGGAGGGGGAGGGAGGACAGGAACAGGATGGGATTGTGAGCCAGGAGGAACATGAAGCAAATTCTGCTATGATTTCAAGAGTCCTGCTATTTCACACTCTACACTCCTCTGTGTAAACACACGTTTGTGAGCTCCCAGTGGAGGAAGAACCCTTTCTATGCCTTTTAGAAGAGCATGAGAACTTGCTCCTCATGCTGGCCCCTCCCTATCTCCCCAGCATCTCAGCAGAGAGGGAAATCACACCTTGAAGGACTATTGGTCAAAGTGCTTCACACAGGAACCCATGGGTATGAACCATCCCATCCCTTGCCGTTAGCTTTGGGGTTTGGCTGTATTCCTTTTGGCAACAGAAAATGGAAAGGGGAATTTAAGGCTGGGATACTGAGCTAGCTTTGCAATCAAACTCCCTGCTCAGGGCCCACTATGGCTTGCCTCTGTCTCTTCCACTTTTCAGGAAAACCGAAGGAAGATGCAGACACTGCAGGTCAGCGGGGTTGTCTTCTGCCCTGAGCATGTGCACCAGGCACTGGGCTGCAGGGCAGAAAGGGGGAAGAGTCCAGATGGCCTTTGGCTCAAGAGAGATGGCTGATATCAGCAGTCTGTCTGCGGCAGGGTGGAAATGGGAAATTGGGGCCACACAATAGATTTGTTCTTGGCTGACCCTCAGCCCGACTCTGGTAGCTTAATTTTAAATTTAAGATGGAAAGTTGTCTCAGAGAAGAGAGATGCACATATATATCCTTGCCGTTGCTGACACTCGGTGGCTGAACTCTACCAGGGGGAAGATGTGGGGAACCTATGCCCTTTAGAAGAAGTAGCAGTGACAAGCAGCTGTCACAGGGGGCTCTCAACCTCTCCATGGGGGTTGAGCAGCACAGTCCAGCCTGGCAGTCTCTGCACATGACTCACAACTATGGGTCACCAGAGTGAATCTGTCCCGTAGGGTCAGGTGGCCAGGCTGTTCCGCACGATTTTTGAGGCCTTATTGTGAGGAGCTTTCAGGCAAGGAGAGCTGCGCTGCCATTCTCTACAAGTGCTGAGTGCTCAGCATCCCATGGGCTTCTGCATCCTGCAGGGGCAAAGATCCAAGTCTCCCCAACAGCTGGCATTCCAGAGGCTCAGGGGTGCTGAGTGCCTTTCCTAAGAGCATCCAGAAAGGCGGAGGCTGAGAGTAGAGTATGCAACTCAGTTGGTCTTTGTCCGGTGTGCTAGGTTGGATCCAAAGCACCATAAAAACCGGTGTGGTGGCAGACAGTAAAAGCACTTGGGAAGCGAAGGCAGGAGTTCAGCCAGCCAAAGTAGCACACCCTACCAGAGGAAGAGAGGGTGTGCCAAATGAAGGGGAGGGTGAAGGATGGGGAGGAGGAGGAAAGGAAGGGACCTGGCTCAAAGTGGGGAGGGTGAAGGAAGAGGAGGAGGAGGAGGAGGAGGAGGAGGAGGAGGAGGAGGAGGAGGAGGAGGAGGAGGAAAGGAAGGGGACCTGGCCCAAAGGGGAAGGTTGAGTGCTTGCCTTACAAAACCTTAGGTTCTGTCCTTAATTCCACTAAGGAAGGAAGGGAGGGCGGGAAGGAAGGAGAGAGGGAAGAAAGGAAGGAGGGAAGAAACATGGATTGATTTTTTATTTTTCTTGTCTTGGTGGCAGAAACCTGGCATAGACAATATTTAGGGATACTCACTCTTTAGCACTCTTTAGCTGTCCTTGAACCCATCATAGGAATCCTGCTGTCTCAGCATCCTAGTGCTGAAATTGCAGGTATGGCCACCATATCCAGCTGCCTGACATAAACAGCTTAAAAGAATGTGCTGTCCTTTTTGCTTGTGGTTTCAGAGTGTCTCCATCTGCCTTGCCAGGAAAGGCACGGTGGAGCAATTCTATCTAGGATTGTTGAACAAAGAGCAGCAGTTTGTCCACATGGAGATCGCCAGGAAGCTGAGAAAGCAGGCTGGAAGCCGAGCTGGCTCTAACATTCTAAGCCTTGTCCCTACTGAGACACTTCTGCTCCACAGCCTTCAGGGTAACTCCACTAGCTGAGGACCAAGCACTGACAACAAGAGCCTGTCAGAGACCTTGTAGTTTCAAATAACAGCCCTGAACATATGCCTGAATTTTGTTGGGGTGATAAAATGCCTGACAAAAAGCAACTTAGGGAGAAAAGAGGGTTTATTTAGCTTACATCTTGGGTTTACAGTCTATCTTGACTTTCAGGGGGGAAGTCAAGGCAGGAACTTGCAACAGCTAGTGACATCATATCCGGTCATGAGCAGAGAGAAATGAATGCGTGCGTACTCATTAGTGCTCAACTCTTTGTCCATGCACACACAGTTTTATGCTCAAACCTAGGGAATGTTGCCACCCACAATGGGCTGGATCAATTAAAACAATCATGACAATCTCTCCAAGATATGCCTACAGGCTAACTTAATCTAGGCAATGCATCCCTTGTTGAGACCCTCCTTATAGGTCTCTAGGTTGTATCAAATTGATAACTAAAACTATCATGAAACTAGAGAGATGTCTTGGTGTTTAAGAGCATTGGTTGCTCTTCCAGAGGACCTGGGTTCCATTCCCAGTTCCATATATTGGCTCATAGCTGGCTATAACTCCAGCTCCAGGGGATATGATGCCTTCTCTGGCCTCCACAGGCACTGTAGGCACATGGTATACAGACATACATGTAGGCAAAACAACCATACATACTTAAAAAAAAAACTAAATTTAAAATGTTTTAGAATTTGTGAAAAAGATTACAATGTATTCCATCTACGTGTGATCCAGAAGTGCTACTTCTTGTATACAGCCTGGGAGAGGCTTTCCCACACAGACTCAGGAAAGGTAAGCATGAGAAAACTCTTTGCAGCATTGTTTACAAAATGCCTGGCTGGACATACTCCAAATCCCTGCCAGCAATGGATAGATAGAGCAAGTGCTGGATGGAATAACTGGCCATATGTGACTACTGCAGAACTCTATGATGAAATAAAAGAAATGCCCATTTCCCACTGGTCTATGTAAGCCAGTCTTAAAACATACAGCATCAGGTAGAGGAAGCAAGCATCAGAAATCACATTTAGAAATGCTCAAAGAGCTTGGTGACATGGTACATACCTATCATCCCAGCACTGGAGATAGAGGCAGGAGGATCAGAAGATCAATGTCCTCCTGGATACATGATGAGCTAAGGCCAGCCTGGGCTAAATCAGAATCTGTTTACACACACACACACATACACACACACACACACACACACACACACACACACACACACACACAAAAGGGAATAAACTACTTACTGTTACTGTTTAATACTGAATAAAACTAAAGAAAACTGAAGGGTTTCTCTGGGAAATAGAGGTATGAATAGATATCATTAAAGAAGGCATCCTAACAAAATACCCATGGAAGGAGTTGCAGAGACTAACTATGGAGCAGAGACTGAAGGAAGGGCACTCTAGCCTGAGATAGCTGTCTCCTGAGAGGCTCTGACAGTACCCGACTAATACAGAAGTAGAGGCTCACAGCTATCCATTGGACTGAGTACAGGGTCCCCAATGAAGGAGTTAGAGAAAGGACTGAAGGAGCTGAAGGGTTTGCAGCCCCATAGGAGGAACAACAATATGAACTAATTAGTACCCTCAGAGCTCCCAGGGACTCAACCACCAACCAAAGAATACACATGGTGGGACTGATGGCTCTGGCAACAAGTGCATAGTAGAGGATGGCCAAGTCGATCATCAGTGGAAGGAGAGGCCCTTGGCCCCATGAAGGTTCTGTGCCCCAGTGTAGGGGAATGTCAGGGCCAGTAAGCGGGAGAGGGTGGGGTGGTGAGCAGGGGGAGGGGGAGGGAACAGGAGTTTGTTCTTGTTGTTGTTTTTTGGTTTTGTTTTTTTTTTTTTGAGGGGAAACTAGAAAAGGAGAAATCATATGACATGTAAATAAAGAAAATATCTAATAATAAAAAAAAGAAGGCATCCTAGGAGCTCTGTGGTATAAGTAAGTTTTCATTTTTCCCCCCTGTCTCCCTGTATGCACTTCTAAGCAAGCTCTCTACCACTGAGCCACACTCCTAGCACTTTACTGGGGGATTTTAGGCAGGTGCTTTACCACTGAGCTACCCCCTGAGACCTCTTTTTACTCTTCATTTATAAGTTGCCCAGGCTAGCTCTGAAGTCTGTAATTCAAGCAGGCCTTGAACATGCTGACAGTGCTAGAGATCTCCTTGTGGCTTCTCTAGATGGTAGGACTTGTCTGGCAGCATGACAAAGTCCCACAAGATGGCAGTGTCTTAGGCTAGAGAAGAGGGAGTGAGACAATGAAATCCTGAAGGATAAGAGTGGCCAGGACTTACGGGAAAGGAAGGCAGACTCTTAGGAGGTGGCCCACAGTGACATGGATTAGCCCATCCCTCAAATATTTTCCCTCCCAAAGGTTCTCTGCAGTGATTCTCAGTCTATCATTGGAATGAAAGTCTTAGGCAGGGCTATCTGCTTGCTGTCAAGTTCTTGTAACCCGATTCATTGTCATGAGCTGCCATTAAAAAGCCTGTCAGGACTTGTTAGCTAGCAGGAGTCACTGAGGGAAAAGAATATTAACAAATATAGCTTGTGGAGAGAGCTGTATGTCAAAATCCCTGAAGCCCTGAAGATCCCTGACTCGTGTTCCCCTTAAAGGATTTACCCATGACTCACCCACTCATTCCTAACCTCCTCTGTTGCTGGTGCAGCTGCCTCTGCCGACTTCTGCTCCTCTTCTTTCTCCTCCTCCTCCTCTTCCTTCTTCTCCTCTTCCTCCTCTCCCGCTTCTCCTTCCCTTCCCCCTCTTCCTCTTCCTCTTCCTCCTTCATCACATTCTTGATCTTTGTGTTGTCCTTCATATAGATTGAAGTTTACATAAGTGGATGCACTCGGCTAAAAAATAGAGACTGGATTCTCTCTCTCTCTCTGAAGACAAAAACAAACTCTTTCTTCCATAAATTTTATAACTATAGCAACAGAAAGTAACTTATAGACCAAGTAAGTCTAGACAAAACTAACCACCACAGTGGGGAAAGAGACCAAAGGGGAAAGAAACAATCTAAAGAGAGATTCATTTTGGTTCCAGGATCCCCGGTAGGGACTGGAGCTGGACATGTAGCTCAGTAGATGCTTGCCCGGCATGCTTGAATCCCTGTACTATGTAAACACAGCAAGATGGTGTATACCTGTAATCCTAACCCTCAGGGAGGTAGAGGTAAGAGGACCATCTTTGATTACATAGTGTGGTTGAGGCTAGCCTTGGCTACATGGGACCGTTCCCAAACAGATGAACAAAGAACACAACAGAAACAAAAACAAATGAGCAAAAAAATAAAAAAACCAGAATGAGCTAAGGAAGAATTGAACCAACACAAGGGATCTGTCTGTCTCCCAAAAAGAGAATTGATCTGTTCATCCAAATATCACAGGTCCAAGACAAACTCATATATAGTTGACAATTTTATTCATTCACCCATCCATTCTACAAATATTTATTAAGTGCCTGAGTACTCCAAAAACTCCCAGTTTGGGTAAGAAGACAAATAGGAGAAAAAGGAGGCATTCATCAGAACTTATTCCTTTGTAACTGACCAAAACACACCCTTGCCAAGTGTAAGCCAAAAAGGAGGATTTTTTGACTCCTCTACTTGGGCAGTGCCGACACTCAGTGAAACTGGATCATGGGACCAAAATGAATCTCTCTTAAGATTCTTTCTCTCCATTTGATTTCTATTTCACCACTGTGATGGTTGTTCCTTTTATCAATTTGATGCAGCCTAAAATTACCATGCACCAGTTACTTTTCTGTTTCTGTGGAGTAAAACCATGACCAAAACAAATAGCTTATGGAAGAAAGTTTATATCTGTGTACCATTCCAGAGAAGAGAATCCATAACGGTGAGGGGCCATGTCAGCAAGTGGCCAGAGCAGGAAGCTAAGAGGACACATCTTCAACCACAAATACAAGGCAAAGAGAGTGGAATGAAAGCAAGACAAATGTAACCTTCAAAGCTCACCCCTCTAGCAAAGCCACATCACCTAAAGGTTCTATAACCACCTCAAACAGCACCACCAGCTGAAGCCCAAATTGTTCAAACACATGAGTCAGTAGAGGACTTTTCTCATTCAACATTATCACACCTAGGAAAATCTCAGTGAGGGATTGTCTAGATCAGATTGGCCTATGGGCATAAGTGCTGAAGGAATCTTCTCATTTATGTTCATTGAAATGGGAAGAGCCACCCACTGTGGGTGGCACCATTCCCTACACAGGGGATTGTGACCTGTGTAAGAGTGGGGAAAGTGATTTGATGAGCATTGTCATGCATGTATTCATTCCTTCTCTATGCTCAACTGTGAGTATGACTGGCTGCTTTCAGTTCCTGCCACCTTGCAATCCTCTAAGTGAGGGACTGTACACTGGAACTGTGAGCCAAATAAACCATTTGTCCCTTAAGTTGCTTTTGTCAGGGTATATTATCACAGCAATGGAAAATGAAACCACAGGCATCCACTACATTTCTGCTTACATCATACAGATAAGCTAAGCTCTCCCTGAGACAAAGTGGAAGAATGACCAGTCCAAGCAGCAGCAGGGTCTTCTCACGAGTCCAATCAACATAAGATTGCAATGAAGGTGAAGCTAAGCTCTCCCACAAGACAAAGATAAAGGTTGTTGCTGCAGCTCCATGCCTGCCATCTGATGCCATTTTCCTCCACTCCACCTGCACACTCTTCCTTTGTGGTGTAAACTGCTCTCCCATGAGCATCACTATCCATCCTGCTTTGCCCTAGAAAGTCCGGGCAAACTGGAGTGCTTGGTTACCCTAGTTCCTGCAGCTGTCAATTAACTCTACGATCTCTGAAACATCCCAGCTGCTATGTTCAAATTAATAACATGCCTATCTACAACGTTCCTCCCTTGGCCCCATTCCTCAAGTTGCTACTTTGGAAAGTATGCTACATCCACACTCTGCACTCTTGCAAACTACCTGATTCAGTTCATTGTGTTTCCATGGAAACTGTTTTGTGAAGAGGTTTTAAGAGATGGCTCAGTGGTTAAGAACATGGACTACTCCTCATGAGGATCTGGCTTTGGTTCTCAGCACCCACGTCAAAGACTCTTAAATCTAGCTCCAAGGGATCTGAAACCTTTCGCCTCTGATGACCTCTGCATTTATGCGCGTGCGCGTGTGCACACACACACACACACACACACACACACATGCACACACACTTAAAATGAATCTTTAAAATATAAACATATTTATTTGTGTGTGCATGTGTGTATGCACATATATGTCACTGTCTGGAGGTCAAAGGACAACTAGCAAGACTCACTTCTTTCCTTCCACAGTATGGGTCCTTGAGATTGAATTCAAGCAATCAGACTTAGAAGCGAGGGCTTTTAATCACTGAGTCACCTCATTGGCTCATTTTATTCCCATTTTAAAGATGAGAAAACACTTTTTGAGAAACCGATACTTTACCTAAGAACACAAGGCTCTATTGAGTGGAGACTGGAAGGCTGTTACAGGTAAGCACATCTTCCTCATGACCACACCACACACCTCTGTTCTGGCCAGTATAATAAATAGGACATGAAATTTGTTAGGGGAATGTGAGAAGGGTTATTCTGGGCTTGTTAAGGGCTCATATATCCTGTGCACCATAGTTGTCTTCCAAATGAATCATCTCATTAGAGAGCTGTTTTCAGGGCACATGTCCCAGAGGTACCTCTGGCCCCTGAGTACACACATTTCACTAGCATCTTCAATGTGCCCTGTGGCAGCACTTAGGAATCTCACTCAAGGTATCCTGTGCTTCACAGCCTCCCTTGAACTAGAATCTTCTTTTCTCCACTCAGCCTGGTCGCTCTCAAACTCTCCTTGTAGCCTTGACGATCTTGAACTTCTAATCCTCCTACCTCTGCCTTGCTGGGATCACAGGTACATATCACTGTGTCTTTTTAAATGGTCTCCATGAAGGAGCCCAGGCTCTTACACATGGTGGTCAAACACATCACCAAATGAACTCCCTCCCCACCCAAAACCAGAGTCCTGAAAAACAGCATTTATCTCTCACATTTTTGGTTTTCCTAACATTTGCAACCCAAAGCCAGGTATGCAGATTTTTAATAAATACGTCTGATTTGCATTGATTTTATAGCATTTCCAGGTATCCAAATACAGGCTCCTGAATCAAATCAACATGCTTTGGAGCAGCAGGGATTGTCTGATTAATGGAATTGTCATAAACATATTGAGTTTACTTGATAATAAGTAATCGCAATCAATTGATAATGAAAAGAAACGCAGAATCACTTAATCGAGAGTAATTGGGCTGAATGACAAACTTAGACTCCTGATTAAAATTAATTGTGTTACCGAGATGGCCTTCGAATTCCAATTGGAGGTAATTAAAACCTCCAAAGGTAAGGAACGATCAATTCCTTTCTCCAGCTGTCCAGGAAAAGACAGTATTCTGACAGGCCATGTTTAAGCTACATTAAGAAGAGCCATGATGGCACAACCATGGGCGAGCTGCTTCGATGAAAAAGCAAAAGCCGGGTTAATTTGAACGAGCAAATATTGAACCTTTCTCAAGAAGAGAACTATTTAATCTGGGAGCTCAGGAGACTTAGCTAACTAATTGAGGATTTGGGTCAGAGTAAAATGCAAAATGAGCACTTTGTAAAGCATTTAAAGCGGTGAGTGGGTCACCAGCACGAACCTCGGGGAAGCCCTCTTTCTGATGACTGCTCTGCCAACTTTGGAGGTCCCAGAGGTTAGAGTCAGGACCACTTCTATTGTTGCCTACCAGGTTTTGGTGTGATTTTAAAAAATACTGTTATCTTATCCAAATGTAAATTCTGGACTGGGGAGATGTCTCTGTGGATAAAAGGGCTTAGTGTACAAGTGAGGAGAGAGCATGGGTTCTGACCGCAGCACCCACATCAAAGCCAGGCATGGCTACAAGTGCCTCAAACCCCCGTGCTGTTGGAGACCAAGACAGGAGGATTGCTTGGTTTGCCATTCTGGCTTTAGGTTCAATTGAGAGACCCTACATCAAAGGATAAAGTGGCATGTGCTAGAACAGGGTATGGAACATCCTCCTCTGGTCTCCTGTGTGTCTGCAGGCAACACACACACACACACACACACACACACACACACTCCTACACAATGAAAATAGTTAAAAGATAATGAGAAAGCAGGCCATCAGAAAGTTGGGAGAAGGGGAAGCTCCGGACCTCTGTATCATTCCGTCAGATACAGACTAAAGCTGGTGGCGCATGCCTGTCATCCCAACACTTGAGGGGCTGAAGCAGGAAGATCAGACCATGAGTTCAAGGTCAGCCTGGGAAATGTAGCCAGAAAAAGACAACACAACAAAATACCTATGTACTATGTGATGGTTAATCTTGATTGTCAGTGTGACTTGGACTTGTAATCACCTTAGAGACACATGGCTGGGATGTCTGAGATTGTTTCCAGGGGTTTAACTGAGGAGGGAAGCCCCCCCACCCCCAGATGTGAGCAGCGACATCCCATGAGCTGGGGTCCAAAAGGAATAAAACTGAGAAAAACAGGGGAGCTGAATATCGGCATGTGCTCTCTTAGCTTCTTCTTCACTGTAGATACCACAAGGCTGGGCCTGCCTTTTCTGCTAAGACAGACTACATCTTCAAACAGTGAGCCTGGGTACACCTGCCCACCTTTTAGTTGTTTGTTTATTTATGCATTTTTATGTATGTCTGTGTGTAACTTTAATTTTTTTCTCAAATCTTATTTTTAATGATGGCGTTAGCCTCCCTTTTAGCCCACCACCCACCAGAGGTAGTGGGAAAGAAAGAATGGGGGACCAGTGAACATGTTTAGAAAGGTTCTTTGGAGCAACTCCCGTCTGTGCTATCTGGAAATCGGCAGTTCAGTTCACAGGTCAGCAGCAGCAGCTTGTTCCACTAGCAAACACTTCATGGATATATCAGAACTCCAGTTTGGTAGAGTTGGATAGCAAACATAAATCGACAGCGGTGACACTACCTAGCAGAGACAGTCAGACCTCAGCCTTGGAGTCAGCAGGAGGGACCGGGGCCAACAGGAATGCCGGAAAAAGTTCTCAGCTGTGCCTCTCTCAGGAAGCAAAGATCAGCTAAGATCTGAGACCAACAAATGTTGTCCAGCCAGCTCTATAAGCAAGCCTAGCTCAGCCTCAGTTACTGTCTGTCGAGTTCCTTTTATACCCTGCCAAACATCGCCCATCCTCCACGGGTCTCACCTTGGCACATTTGTCTGTCTCAGCTGACATCACTCTGCCAGTCAGCCCAAGCCCAGGGCAGAAGCAAAAAAAGCCACAGCACACCACCACAAGTTTTTTTGGTGTGTTTCTCTTTATGGAGTTCCGACAAATGCAGCTCAACTATGCAGTGTAAGGTGGACCAATACATGCGTGTCTAGCAAAAAAAAAAAAAAAAAAAAAAAAAAATCTTTCATCATGTGTCCTTTCACGTGCTTGCTTTAGCAGAACATCCTTTCATCATATGTCTGTTTCAGCTAAATGTTCCTTCACGAGTCTCCTTTAGCCTTTCACCTGTGTCCACTTCAGGAAAACGCTCCCTCATGTGTTTGCCCCCGTAAAACAACATCCATCGCAACTGACTTTCCAAAGAAACCTTAAGTTTCCACTTCATCTGTGTCTGTGTGAGTCAATGCTGTCTGTGTAGCTACCTGCAGCGCCTGCCTACAAGAATGTGTTGGCTGCCCTGGAGCTGGAGTTACATGTGATTAGGTGCTGCCCACTGTGGGTGCTGGGAACTGAACTTGGGCCCTCTACAAGAGCTAGTGCTCTTAACCACTGAGCCATCTCTTCAACACCCCCAAAGTTGTTTCTGCCATGCATATTGTCACAGCAGTATTTGTATCTTAATGTTGTAGCCACCATTTATAATGGTGCATTAGAAGAGAGGACAGAAAGTGGCATGTCGATTTTACCCATAATTAACCACACTTATTGGCAGGGTGCATGGGCCTGTTGGTTCCCACCTAACTCTTCAAAAGAGTAAGTCATTTATGCTGTCTACAAAGGATTCACCTTAGATGGTTGGTTGCTTTTCTGTTTCAGTTAGTCTGGAACTCACTCTATAATCTAAATTCACAGTCTTAAAATTCAGTCCTCCTACCGCAGCTTCCCAAGTGCTGGGATTACAGGTATGCACACCACAATGGTGTTTTGCTATTGCTTGTTTGTTTTTATTTTTAGGACAAACAATTCTTTGAGAGGGGGATTCTCTGGGTAGCCCTGGCCGTCCTGGAACTCACTCTATAGACCAGGCTGGCCTTGAACTCATCTGCCTCTGCCTCCTGAGTGCTGGGATTAAAGGCGTGCCTCATCACCTGGCAGAAAAAGAAAATTTAATTCTAAAAACTTAACTATAATATTTCTCGTCTCCTCCCTCCAAGCTTCCCAGTACCGCTTCCCACTATCCTTCAAAGTAATGGACTCTTTTATTGTTATCACATGCATATGTATGTATGTTTGTATACACACATACATTCCTAAATATAACATGCTGGGCCCATATAGTATTACTTGAATGTATGTTTTCAGGGCCAGTCATTGGCACTGGAGAACCAATTGTTGTGCTCTTCCTTGGGGAAGGCCCCCTCTCCTGCTCCCAGCTTTACTCAGATGCCTGCACTTCTGTGTATAGGGCTGAGGCCTCGTGGGCTTTCCCCCATGCTGTTTGGCATGCTTGTTTATGCCTTTCTTGTTCAGCTCATGCTTGGGTGGTCCTGTTGAGACCTGATGGGAATAGCTTCTTATGTTACTAGGAGACACAGCATCACAGCCAACTCCCTGACCTTCTGGTTCTTGCAAGTTTTTTCACACCCTCTTACCCAATGTCCCATGAGCCTTGAGCGTAGGAAAGTTTTATATTGTCCACTGGAACTGGGCTCTGTATTTTGATGTGTTATGATTTTCTGTGGTGGTCTCATCTGTTGCAAAGAGACGTTTCCTTGATGAGGGATGAAGACTATACTTATTGATGGGTACAAGGACAAGTGTTTATAGATTACCATTAGGAATTATGCTGGTTTAGTAAATTGGTGGTTATAGAGTCTCTTCCCATAACCATGTTTTCACTAGCCCTAAGTAGTTAGCTAGGTTTTGAGTTCCAGGCATAGTACCCCTCTTGTTGAGTTGATCTAAAGTCCAAATTGAGAGCTGTCGGTTACCACCAAGGTGTGTGTGTGTGTGCCACTACTGCACCTGTTGCACTACCACGCCATGTCAATTTGTTGCTGTGGTTTTTTTTTTTTTTTAAAGAAATCTCTGCCCTGTGGTTTAAGAGTGGTTTTCCATGTAAGATGCAGATCATTGGGACTGGAGCGATGGCTCAACAGTTCCAAGTGCTTGCTGCCCTTCCAGAGACCTGAGCTTGGGTCCCAGTTCCCACCTCAGGTGGGAACGACTTGTAACTGCAATTTTGAGGGGATCTGATGTCCGCTTCTGGCCTCTGTGGGCACTTGCCATCATGTACGTAGAGGGACACGCATGTATGTGATTTAAAATGAAGTAAATATTTCGTTCATTAAATGTATTGTAAAAGTACATTTCAGTGGCCAGTTGTTCTTGGGTGCATTCTATTGTTATTCTGCACCTGGGTAGGTTCTTTTGGGATAAGCTAGTGAGGGACAGACATATTGCTTGCACTGTCAACAACATAAGGGAGAAACTCTAGGTGTACAAGGCTTGCAAATTAAGGACATGTGAATCTGTTGCCTCTTATTCCCACAAGAGTCCGTGTTTCTATATTCCTATGCCAGAAGCCTGCCTGGCTCACGATCTGTAGACAGCAGACTGTGGAAAATTTCAGCTCCTAAATGGTACAGAATATTGAAGGAATTTCACATAAAAAAGTACAGCCTAGGGCTGGTGAGATGGCTCAGCGGGTAAGAGCACTGACTGCTCTTCCGAAGGTTGTGAGTTCAAATCCCAGCAACCACATGGTGGCTCACAACCACCCATAATGAGATCCGACACCCTCTTCTGTGTACTCATTTATAATAATAAATAAATCTTTAAAAAAAAGTACAGCCTAATAAAAAAGAAAAAAACAAGACTCAGGTAACTAAAATTATTAATGAAAAGTAAGGAATTATGTGTGTGGAGAAAAATATATAAAATATTGGATAATATAGAATAAGCAGATGAATTCCTAGAAATATGCAAAGTACTAAATCTTAATCATCAAGAAATGGAAAATATGAATAGACACATCCCTAGTAAAGGATTAAATCAGACTTTTAAAACTTCTCCACAAAGAAACCCCAAAGACCAGATGGCTTCACTGGAGAATTCAACTCAACATCTAAAGAATTAGGGCCAATTCTTCTCAAACTCTTCCAAAAAAACAAAAATCAATGAGCAAGGAACACTAGGAACTCTTCCAAACTTATTTGATGATTTCAACATTTTTCTAACACAAAAGCCAAAAACACTGTAAGGAAATTGAAGACCAACATCCCTGATGAATACTGATGAAGAAATCACACACACACACACACACACACACACACACACACACACACACACAAGCAAACTGGATGTCCAGTGCATTAAAAGGCCAATACAATATGACCATGTGGTATATATTCTTGTGATGCAAAGTTTATTCAATCTACAATAATCAATAATGTTGATAGACCACATAGAGAATGTGAGGGAAGGTTGCATGATCATTTTCAATTGGTAAAGACTTAAGTATCTGGCTAAGTTCCACACCCATCCATGTGTGTTGTGGAATATAGCCCGTTGTGTGGAATACCATGACACTGGCCAAGTCATTCTGTAAGCAGACTCTTCTGTGACAAGAGTCCAATATAACCAACTTGCTGCCATATATCTAATCATTAATGAAATGGTGCCAGACTCAGAGGTCAGCACTGGCCTCTGCTGCTGGGAGACTAGACCAGCAGTATTGATTCCTGGAGCTCATGTAAAGATGAAAGGAGAGAAGCAAGTCCACAAAATTGTCCTCTGACTTCCAAATGCACATCATGGCCTACAGAGAGAGAGAGAGAGAGAGAGAGAGAGAGAGAGAGAGACAGACAGACAGACAGACAGACAGACAGACAGACAGACAGACAGAGAGAGACAGGGACATATAGACAGACAGAGAGAAAGTGACAGAGAGACAGAGGCAGAGAGAGACAGAGAAATAAGAATCAAACAACAAATGATTGTTCTCCAACCATACAGTTGGAAAGCCAGGGACTGTGGGTGGGAATGAATGCTGAAGCTGTGAGATAATGATGAAGGGAACCCAAAGCTGGAACAGGCCAAGTATGACACCAGCTCTCTCAGCATGCATCCCAGATGTATGGAGAGCTAAGTGCACACAAAAACTCACATGCAAATATTCACAGCAGCTTTAGCCTTCACACCAAAGCCTGGACATTACCCTAGATGTTCCTCAATGGGTAAGCAAGCAAACCATGGCATGAGGTAGATACACTGTGGCTGTCTGGATAATTCACTCATTACTTTCTGGGACTTTCTCGGTTGTCAAATACATCACTGGCTTTGTTCATTTGGTTTATTTACTTACTATTTTTAGAAACGGAATATAGTGATGCAGCCCAGGCTCACTGTAAACTTGTGAGATCCTGTCTCAAAAGGTCAATTAACTAACTACACAAACCACTGAGCTCTCTCACCAGCCTAGAAGTAATGTTTTAGTAATGACCCCTCACTTTTAGGGATCTGCTGGGCCTATGGCATCACATTGGCCCATGACATTGATGATAGGAGCCACTCCATACTAAGACATTTTACATGTCAGAGAAGTGTGTGTGTGTGTGTGTGTGTGTGTGTGTAGATATAGGCAGATTGAGAACACCTGTGATCCCAGAAATTTGTTGGGGATGGGGGGAGCAGAATGCTCAAAGTTCAAGGTTATCCTGGGTGAGTTCAAGGCCAGCCTGGGCTACAATGATTGTGTTTTTAAATTTTTTTATTGTTTTGTTGTTTTGTTTGGGTTTTAAAGGTAATGGCAATCTCATGTGCTGGCTGTCTAGTACTGAAAATTAGACTTAAGGTTCAAAGGTCTAGTTGACTCCCCCAAGATCAAGGCAAATGGGCTGGCAGGATGGTCCTGTGGGTAAAGTCACTTGCTACGCCAGCCAGACAACCTGAATTTCAGCTCCAGAACCTACCATGATGAAAGAAGAAAATGTGTTCCTCAGAATTGTCCTCTGACTTTCATACATATACTCTGGTGCTATGTACACATATGCACACATCATACATACATGCATACATACATACATACATACATACATACATACATACACACATACATACACACACATAAATTTGATTTTAAAAATAAATCATTTAATTAAGTAAATAAAATAGAACAGAGGGCCAACAGAACGGTACCACTACTGAACCCAAAGCCCCCAGCTTGGTCTAGGGACAGGGCTCAGTGTCCCTAGACCATTTGCTCTGCTAGTTTGAGAGCTGAAGTTCAGATCTCTAGAAACCTACATAAATGCCAGGCGTCAGAGTCAGGGTTTCCATCGCTGTGATGAAACACCATGACCAAAAAGCATGTTGGAGAGTTTATCCAGCTTACACTTCCAGATCATAGTCCATCATTAGAGGAAGTGAGGTCAGAAACTCAAGCAGGGCAGGATCCTAGAGGCAAGAGCTGATCCAGAGGCCATGGAGGGGTGCTGCTTACTGGCTTGCTCCCCCTGGCTTGCTCAACCTGCTTTCTTTATAGAACCCAGGACCACCAGCCCAAGAGAGTACCACCCACAATGGGCTGGGCCCTCCCTCATCAATCAATAATTAAGAATGTACTCTAGTCTTTCCAACAGCGGCACTTTATGGAGGCATTTCCTTATTTGAGGTTTCCTCCTCTCAGATGATCCTGGTTTGTGTCATGTTGGCTTAAAACTATCCAGCACAACTGACTCCATTTCAGCTTGACACACAAACACATTCCTGTCAAACCACAACCTTTTTTCCCCCTCACTCCTCACTTTAAAAAATATAAATAACTTTTAAAGTCCCAGACATTAGAAATTCAAATACATGAAAAGCTGTTTTAAAAAAAAAAAAATCCAGTCTCTTAAAATCCAAATTCTCTGTAAAACCCACAAATCTCTTTATCTAAAGTTTAAAATCTCTCAATTATAGACTCCTCAAAAATAAATAAATAAATAAATAAATAAGACTTTGCGGTTTTGTTTTTTGTTTTTTGTTTTGTTTTGTTTTTTTAACTTCAAGAGGGAAAAACCAGGACACAGTCACAATCTGAACAAAGCAAGGACCAAACTCGGAAAGTGCCAATAACTTAATGTCTACCATATGGGATTCACTCACCGTCTTCTGGGCCCCTCCACGGGACTTGGGTCACCTTTCTGGCTCTGCCCTCTGCAGCAAGCACAGCGTGTCTGCTAGGCACTGGCAGACTCGGTTCCCCACAGCTACTGTTCCTGGTGGTCATCCCGTGGTCCTGGCATCTCCAAAATGCTGGGGTCTTCTGCTGCAACTGGGGTGCACTTTCACCCATAGCCTCTCCTGAGCTCTCTCTTCATGGTGCCAAGCCTCAGCTTCTCAGTATGACCCCCCTTCAATCGTGGGCCCTCAACTGCCACTGAGGCTGCACCTTCACCAATGACCTTCCCTGCCTCTCACAGTGCTAAACCTTAGCTGCTCTTCGTGACTCCTTCACGCCCTCAAACCCAGTAGCAACTGGGTGACTCATACTACCAAGTCCAGCTGCTAGTAAGAGGTGTCACTTTGGCTGCCTCTGGAATACAGCTTCTGTGTGCTGATTCCCAGGAAACACCTTCCAGATTTCGCCTCCACAATGCTGGTCTCTTCTTGATCACTTCTACTTCGAGTATCCCAGAAAAGCAAAGATTTCACTTTTGGTAGTTCTGGTATCTGGTTCATCACAGCTGGTTCTTCAGCCCCAGCTAGCCAGAACCACAGACTCTTCGTTTAAAACGACACATAGCCAGATTGAGTCTTTAAACCTCCCTACGGAATTTCAGAAGCCAGGCCTCCATCTTCCGAATTGCTCTCAACATCCTTATCTTCTAGGATCCCACCAAACAGCTCATGATTGAACATTCAATGACTTTTCTTGCACAAAGTTCCAAAGTCCTTGCACAATCCTTCCCCATACAACATGGTCAAGTCTGTCATGACAATACTCCATAATCCTTGTCCTAACTTTTCACAGTCAGGATTTCTACTGCTGCGATGAAACACCATGATCAAAAAGCAAATTGGGGAGGAGAGGGTTCATTTGGCTTACACTTCGATATCACAGTCCATCATTGAAGGGAATCAGGACAGGAACCCAAACAGGGCAGGAACCTGGAGGCAGAAACTGATACAGAGGTCCTGGAGGGCTGCTGCTTACTAGCTTGCTTCCCATAGTTTGGTCAGTCTGCTTTCTTATAGAACCCAGGACCACCAGCTCAGAGGTGGCACCACCCACAATGGGTTGGGCCCTCTCTCATCAATCACTAATTAAGAAATTGCCTTACTGTGCTCCTAGAGTGCCAGAACTGCCCACCAGATAAACGTCTCTTCTTTATAAAGTACCTAGCTCAGTACTTTATACTCAGTAAATACTCAGCTGTATTTGTCACAGTGACAACAGAAGAATGTCCCTGCACTTCCTTTCTCTTCTCTTTGGCCATTCCTACATCAATTCTACTAGGTTATGAATTCTGTGGACAGAAATTCCACCTCCACAGTCATACTTGTCCTTGCCTGGAGGCTTCAGTGAAGGTTATATAAGAAGAAGAGGTGGGGGAGGACTCACCTCCCATTAAAATCACTTTCCTCCAGAAAGATTAGCAGGCAAGGTGCTGCAGATGGAGCAGGCAGAGTGAGGCATTTAATCTTGATTGTCAACTCAGCCCTTGGGGAATGAGGCTCTGGGCTTGTCTGCAAGGCAGTTTCTGGATTGGATTATCTGAGGCAGGAAGACCCAACAAGACAAGTCACTAATACACAGACCAAGAGGCAGATGAGAATGACAACTTGGAGCTACCTTCAACATACCTGATTGCACAGTGGAGCTGATGGTCAACAAGCAGCATCCTTGAGAGGAGGCTTCTTCCCAGACAGAAAAGCCAGAGTACTAGTTAGGGTGTTTGCTTATTGTTTGTTTGTTCTGCTTTTTGTCAACTTGACACAAGTCAGAGTCGTCTAGGAAGAGTAAACGTCAACAGAGAAAAGGCTTCCAACGGATTGGCCTCTAGGCAAGTCTGTGGAGCATTTTCTTGGTTAATGATTGATGGTAAAGGTCCTGGTCCACTGTGAGAGCTACCATACCTTGGGCAGGTAGTCCTGGGCTATATAACAAAGCAGGCTGAACAAGCCATGAAGAACAGATCTTTAAATGCTATTCCTCCACGGCATCTGCTTCAGTTCCTGCCTCCAGGTTCCTGCCTTGAGCACCTGTTCTGATGTCCCTCAGTGATGAACTGTTAACGGGAAATGTGAGGTAAACACTTTCCTCCTCGGGACGCTCTTGGTCATGGTGTTTGTGACAGCAATAGAAAGCAAACAAAGCCGCTCTGTAACCATGGTAAACATGGCAGACTTACCAAAAGCATATGATATGCCACCATGTAAGTTACAAAATATGTCATAATTCAATAAAAATCTTACTTGCTCAAAAGAAGGAAATTAAAATGTGTTGCTGAGGTGCTCAAATTCTTCTTCCCTGCTATTGTGCAGAACGAACATTGGGCAGTTCTAGAAGGCAAAGAGGAAAGGTTAGACCTCTACCCAGGTGTCATGATCATGTGACTTTCATGCTTTGGACTGTTTAGTGGGATAGATATAGAGAGTTTTGGAACTTGAGCTGGAAAAACCACCGAGTATCCAGTGAGTACCAAGTTGTTGTGTAAACTGAGACCGCTACCATCAAAGTAGAACATGGAGGTCCAGCTTATAGTTTCAGGGGGGAAATAAAGACTCTATGAGGGCTGTTAAGAATCAGTGGAAGTGAAATCATAAAATCTCCTGGGAGTATCTCCTTGGGGTGAGCACAGAAGTTGTGATCCTGAGTGGGCCTAGGCTGCATCTCAAAGTAGCAGGCAGACCTGGCAATGAGTAAGAGTCTCTCCTGGCGATACTGGTGCGTGATAGCCTCAGGGTTGAAGTGGTGATGGAGAAAGGCTAAGGCTTGGTACCATGGAAGGGCTTGATATGCTCTCGGTGATGGCGCAGCCTCATTTGCAGTGGAGACTACTGACATGAAGGGATTACGGAGAGGAACTGAGAGGTGGGACCATATGGCAGGGTTGAGTCTCTGAAGAAAGGCCCCTAGCGGCCACTGGTGATGGTGCAGTTGTACAGATTCTGTGTATTGAAGCTCTCAGGATCACTGGCAACAGCAAGTGTGGAGTAGAGCGGCCTGAGCCTATGAGGCAAGCTGTGTGGGGCTGTCCAAGCCCTTTGAAGCTCAGAAGATCAGGAGTGAACCTAAGACGTCGAATGCTGGGTTATTTACATATTGGACTTGGATTTAGCTTAAGTGTGATTATTTTTTACAGCCTGGCTCTTCCCTTTTGGAGTAAGAAAGTGTTTGGCTTACAATTTTACAGGACCCCATAGTTAAGAGACCTTGAAAGGATTCTTTGAACTCTTAAAGTGTTTGAATTGTTTAAAGACCATGAGATTTTTTTTTAAAGTTGGGCTGAACTTTATGTTGTGGTACTAATGTGAAGTCTTCAGGGCAAGAAATAAAAAGGATATGGCTTAAAGCAATGTGTTGCACACACACACACACACACACACACACACACACACACACACAC
>JADRCD010207803.1:27203-38604 GCA_019843815.1 Montemys delectorum | reverse complement strand
GTGCCTGTGTGTCTATGTGTGTCTGTGCCTATTTGTGTGTGTTTCTGTCTGTCTGTGTGTCTGTGTGTTTGTTTGTATTTGTCTGTGTGTGTTTGTGTGTCTGTGTATGTGTCTGTGTGTGCCTGTGTGTCTGTGTGTATATATGTGTCATATGAGCACATGGCCAGGAGAAACAGCAAGAATCTGGAGTACACCATAGAGGAAGTAGCTAGATCAGCAGTTAAAAGAGTAGATCAGGGGTGACCTCCCAGTAATTGTCAAAGCCAAATAAAATAACCATAGTTTGAGTCTCATTTATTTGTAAGCTAGACAGGGATAAGCTTAAATTATTCTTACATTAGATACCAGAAGAGGGCATCAGATCCCCCCCGAGATGGAATTAAGGTTGTGAGCTTCCTGCTATGGATGCTGGGAACTGAACCTAGAGCCTCCGCAAGAGCAGCAAATGTTCTTAACTGACGAGACACCACTGAAGTTCTTTATGCTTTAGTAGAGCCATGACTTTAACTTTTAAAATTCTATTTAAATATCTTGTGAGGTTTTTCCTTGTAAGAGCCACTGGCTGGAGCCTGTAACACCCTACATTCTGAGAGGAACATCTTGTAATAGCTTTCCTAAGTGCAGTAAGTATTGAGTATACAGGACCTCTAACAATTAGACCTTCAGTTTTATAGAATGTACATTTGGTGATTGCTATCAATACAATGGTACCTCAGGTTTTCTGGGTGAGAGACAAAAAGTGATCTAGATTACTTGACTATTTGATTATTGGCTTGTATATATTTGTGAGGTAAAACCACCGAGGAAAAAACTTTGAAAAGAAAAGTCTTCGTGTTTGGGTCTGGTGAGTTTTTGTGATTTTGTTCCTTTGAGAGCTCTGTAGGTAAAGAATTGAAGCTATAGACTGTCTGGGTATCTCTGGTTCAGAACAGAAATGAATGTTTTATTTTTCTTTTAGTGTGTGAACATGAAACACCTTTTAATTTTTTAACATTTCTTTTGTGTGTATGTGTCTGTGCAGATGAATGTATACATGTTTCACCTACTGAACCATTTTGCCAGCCCCAAGATAGATTTTACAATCTCAGACACAAAATGTTAAATTGAGTTGTTTAGGGCAATAATTCTTAGAACCAACATAATTTCAATATATGTACATTTTTTGTGTTTGGTTGGCTCTTTTACTTTTTTCAAGACAGGTTCTCACTGTGTGGCTCTAGCTGTCCTATAATTCACGATGCAGACCAGGCTGGCCTTGAACTCACAGAGTTCCTCCTGCCTCTGCTTCCCAAGTGCTGGGTTAAAGGCATATGCCTCTACAACCAGTAATTTATGTACATTTTTGAGATGACATCTTACTATGTTGATGGGTGTCTTAGTTTCTTTCCTAATCTGTGACAAAACACCATGACCATGGCAATTTATAAAAGAAAACATTGAATTTGGGACTCACAGTTCCAGATGTGAGTTCTTGGTCCTTATGATGGGGAGCGCGGCAGCAGACAGGCAGGCATGCTGGTATCGCAGTAGCTGAGAGTTTACATCTGACCCACCAGCACCAGATAAAGAGCTAATTAGGAATGGAGTGGGCTTTTGAAACTCCTAAGCCCTCTCCCAGTGGCACACCTCCTCTAAGACCACATCTGCTAATCTTTTTCAAACATTTCCACCAACCGAGGAGCAGACATTCAAACACACAAACCTATGGAGCCTGTTGTCCTTCAAACCACCACACGGAGGTTAGTCGGGATATCCTTGGCTCAATTGATTCCCCACCTCAGTTTCCCAAATAGCTGGAGAGATGGGCTGAGTGTGCACCTATCCATCATGAAGAAGTTCTGAACTATGCTGAGCATGTTAATTTGTGCTGCTTTAAGGCTGTAAAAGGGCTTGTGGGTAGAGAGACTGTGCATGCTCAAGATTACATTTTGTTTTTTGATATGCGACATATGGTTCACAATTTCCTACCCAAAATGTCCCCTGACTGATAGAAGGTAGTTCCTTTGATCAGATACAAAGTGGTTTGTGCTGTTCTTGGACAATATAACAAAGAGAAATGCATATACAAGAAAGTGGGATATGTGGATGCTAAAAAACAAACAAACAAACAAACAAAAACAAAAAACAAAAAAAAACCCTCATTTTAAAAATAAAGTGTCTTGCTTGTGGAGAGTGAAGCTTAATGATTACGGGAGCCGTATGCAGTTACAGAAAGCAAATGAGATCTGCTGTGCTCTTGAACACCTGCCTGTCATGCACTGGAGAGGGAGTTAAGTAGCTGACCATACTCCTGTAAACCGTGAGAGGAAAGCCTGCAGAGGGTGCTGAACTCCACGCCGTCACACCAGTACAGGGCTAAGAATGAATTCTCCTTGTGTTAGAATGGAAAACTCCTCTTTACAGTAATTAACCTGATCTTAAGAAATAATAGAATAAAAAGATACCCTTTATATGTCCTGTCATCTACCCAGGAAATAGGAAATCTGCATCTTATGAAGAATAACTTTCTTTAGAGCAGGCAAGATGGCTCAGCCAGCAAAGGCACTTGCCACCAACCTGAGTTCAATCCCCAGGGTGACATTAGAAGGAGAGAAATGACTCCTTAAAGTTGTCTTCTCACCTCCATACATGTGTGCACTTACACACGGGGGGGGGGGGGGGGGGGGGGGGGTGGAGTAAATATTGGAAAATAGATAACTTTCTTTGTTTTATGTGCTGAACTGTTTTAGAAAACAAACATGACAAATTTAAAAGACTGCCATTGAAAGCAGTGCAGCCTGGAAGGGAACAGAGGCTGGGAGAAGAGCAGCGAGCAGCACCTGTGAGACAATATGGCAGTGCATAAAGGTGTGAAGGTGGAGACCCAGAGGTCAACGGGGACTTACTTCAGAAGACCATACCAGTGTGCATCTCTGTAGTCGTTCACTATGTGACAACAGGCCAGTTCATTCAACTTGCACCTTGATTCAGGAATGAGAAGGCACAGGGTCAAAATGTACTATCTTTTTTACGACTTATTTTAACTGTGCGTGCATGTGAGTCCAGAAGAGGGCACTGGAGAGTCACAGATGGTTGTGAACTACTTGCCATGGTTGCTGGGAAGCGGACCCAAGACCTTT
The DNA here is from genome assembly GCA_019843815.1 of Montemys delectorum. NCBI lineage: Eukaryota > Metazoa > Chordata > Mammalia > Rodentia > Muridae > Montemys > Montemys delectorum. The sequence goes on along the minus strand of JADRCD010207803.1, from coordinate 35,485 downwards.
TGCAATAGCAGTAAGTGCTCTTAACCACCAAGCCATCTCTTCAGCCCGTTTTTGTTGTTGTTGCTTTTATTTTACGTGTATATGGATGTGTTGCCTATATGTATGTCTGTGTGCCCCTTGGTGTGCCTGTACCCATGGAGGCCAGCAGAATGTGTCACATATCCTAAAACTGGAGTTACAGATGGCCAGTCATAAGCTACCATGTGGATGCTGGGAATCAAACCTGGGTCCTCCAAAAGAATAGCCAGTGTTCCTAACCTCTGAGCCATCTGTCTAGCTTGGTTTTGTTGACATAATACTTGCATACACTTATAAGATACAGAATAATGCTTTGAGTCATGTCAATATTGAGTATTTATCAACCTAAGGCAATTAGCATATGTTACACTTTATTCTTTAATCCTCTATAAAAATGTTCAGAGTCCTCTTCAGATCTATGAAGTACTGCCATTGACTGTGCCACAGACACCTGGGCACATGCTAGGCTTTTAGCAATCAAGAATAGTTTTTAGCTGGGTGGTGAGTCACACCTGTAAGCCCAGAATTTGAGGGTGGGACTAGGGGTAGGTGGGCAATGAATAGAAAAAACACTGTGAGTTCAAGGCCAGCCTAGGCTACAGAATAAGTTCCACGTTAACCAGAGCTAGAAGGGAACCTTTCAAAGCTGAAGGATATCATTAAGGAAAAACATATCCAAAACTTGAAAGTAAAGCAACAGAGAAGGCTCTGGCAGCTTTCAGGGTCATGCTGAAGCATTTGCGAGGTCTGCCCAAAGTCTCTGGCTAACCTTCGCCATGGTGTACTTAGTTTAACTAACTGTTGAGCAAGGCTCTGATGTGTACCCTACCTTGAAGACTTTAGTCAACAGAGACTCAGGTTACTTACTTGATCCATGCTCATTTTATATTTGCACAAGTCAACTTTCTAACATTTTGAAATATGCGATTTTTGACAGGATGAACTCACTAAGAATTGTTCCTGAGAAGTGACACATGATGCTGTAGCTATTGATAGAGACACATAGAAGTGGCACATGATGCTGTAGCTACTGGTAGAGACACGTTGACTCTTCTCTAAACTGCTCTCTGTGCTTTAGAGGTTGGTCAAGCTAGTCTTGGACAATTTCATAGAGTCAATGATTTCACAAGGTACAGCCTAGAAGTGTAGGATTAAATGCTCCTTCATAAGTCATTAAAACGTCCTAAAAATCAATTTGAAGACTGACCAGAAGCCACTGCACTTTGCTCCAAAGAGGGATGCTGAGTCAGCAGCTAAGCACTACTGACTTTTCTCAAAACAGAGGCAACCTGCTAAGTCAGCATGGGGACAGCTCAAAGTCCTGCGGAAAGGGGGTTTGACAGAGAGGGACAGTCAAAACCAGCACCACCTACAGCACAGAGGTCATAATACTGTAATCCCACTTAGTCTGTGGGTGACGATACCTTTGTAAGGTTCAGGAAAATGGGGATGGCCAGATACAGTCACAGGGTGCACATAAGCACGCACAATTTTGAAAGCAACCTTAAAACAAAGAGAGCTGCCACTGACTCCCGTGGGTAAAGTCAGGTTCACCACATTGTCCGATCTTAAGCAGGAGACCTGGTCACATCAGCCAGGGATGGCAAGTCCCTTGAGCACTTGCAGCAACTTCCCTGAAGCCTCCATGTCTGGACTCCCATCTCCAAGACTTTTTCTGACTTATCAAAATGTTTCCCTAGCTCTTGGATCATGTTCTGACGTTATCCTTAGTATTTACATCCTGTGATGTCATTGTGGAGTTTAGACAAACCCTTTGGGAAACCTACAAAAGTTAAGAAGGCTTAGATGGAAGAAAACACATTCAATGACTGCTTGCCCTCTCCCTTCCTACAAAAAAAAAAAAAAAAAAAAAAAAAGACTGAAACAAGAAAATTCCAGAATATGGCCTAGTATTAGGTATTTCTCCTGTTGCTGTGATCAAACCCCTAATAAGAAGCAATTTAAAGGCGTAATGGCTTCCACTGGTTTGCAGAGAAGAAACCACTCTGTTGCAGAAGGTGCAGTACATGAGGCTGTTCTTTGCCCCTTAGTGGATCAGGAGGCTGAGGAAGACTGGTCTAGGAGCATGCCTGGCCCATAGCTGTCATGGTCCACACCCCAGCCTGCTTCCTTCAACCAACCTCCACCTCCCAAAGATTACACAGCCCTCAGAAACAGTGGCAGCAGCTAGGAACCAAATGTCCAAATCCATGGGTTGGGGAGGGGGACAGCATTGGTGGTAGAAGATGAGAAGCAAGACTCAAACCTTCTATTATGGGGTTGGCTTGGAGAATGTAGTTCAGTGGATGAAGTGCTTGCTGTGTAAGTACAAGGACCCATGTAAAATCCAGGGATGACTGTGACCAACTATAAGCCAACACTGTCAGAGACAGTGGAGGACCCTAGGTTGGGATCCAGGATAGCCAACTGATGAGCTCCAACCATACTCAGTGAAAGACCCTGCCTCAAAAGAAAAAAAAATTGAAGAAGACATCAGACAGGAAGACCTGGCCTCCACCAGTGCCTGCATGGGTAAGTCCCCGGTGTGTATGCATACACTAATCCTAACGCAGACATGTACACGAGCACACACATGGGAGTCAGAGGAACACTGTCGGGCCATGCATACACTAATCCTAACACAGACATGTACACAAGCACACACATGGGAGTCGGAGGAACACTGTCGGGCCATAAATTATTACATAGGTTTCCGTTTATCCAGCTTATCACTGTTGATTCTATGTTGAGGTGAATCAACCCCATCCATATACTTAAACAGTCCAGAATCTTTGACTTAAGACTTGGTGACTACAGGCCACCATCCTGAAGCTCTGAGTAAGCTGGTTCAGAGACGGTGCATCTAACCAAATGTGCAAGTGCTCACCGGTTTCATTGTCTTCCGGCCTAGTTTAGAACAACAGGAAACACACCTCTCAGCCTGGGACCCAGTGGCGTCCATTCTCTAACTTCCCCACAGTTCTCTCGGGCGGTGGTGGTGCACGCCTTTAATCCCAGCACTTGGGAGGCAGTGGCAGGTGGATTTCTTAGTTCGAGGCCAGCCTGGTCTATAGAGTGAGTTTCAGGACAGCCAGGGCTATACAGAGAAACCCTGTCTCCATAAAACCAAAAAAAAAAAAAAAAAAAAAAATCAGACGGTTCTCTTTACAATCAGGCAGCTGAGCATCAGACAGCTAACTGTATCACTCATTGGCTGACTGTACAATTGGGTGTTCCCTTTTTAGAAGGAGCTGATGAAGGGGCATAATGTCTATGAGAAGCCCCTAGAAAATGATTCGACAGAGGGGCAAGCTTAAGCGAATGTTTTGTTGTTTGTGTGTTGTTTAAATGAATAAATGCTCTGATGGATTGTCTTAGGTAGGGTTTTACTGCTATGAACAGACACCATGACCAAGGCAAGTCTTATAAGGACAACATTTAATTGGGCTGGCTTACAGGTTCAGAGGTTCAGTCCATTATCATCAAGGCAGGAACATGGCAGCATCTAGGCAGACATGGTGCAGGAGGAGCTGAGAGTTCTACATCTTCATCTGAAGGCAGCTTGCAGAATACTGACTTCCAGGAAGCTAGAAAGAGGGTCTTAAAGCCCACACCTACAGTGACACACCTACCCCAACAAGGCCACACCCATTTCAACAGGGCCACACCTACTCCTACAAGGGCACCCCTACTGTAACAGCACCATATCTTCTAATAGTGCCACTCCCTGGGCAGAGCATATACCAAGCATCACATGAGTTAACAGGGATTTTTTTTCTCAACAAATCTAAAGGAGATTTTCAACACTCTTTAAACATGTCAAAGTAATTCTTTGCTTTGGGTGAAGAATGAAGAACAAGAATGGAAGAAGTCAAAGAAACAAAGCTAAGAAAGCACTCACCAGGAATGAAACACTAAACCATTGTCCTATAGGTCATGCATGGCGATACATGCCTGCCAGCCTAGTACTCAGGAAGCTGAGGCCGAGGATTGCTACAAGTCCAACACCAGCACCTGCTACACAGTGACTTCGAGGCAAGACCGGGCTACAGTAGCCACCTTGTGTCAATAAAATATTTCCCTGAAATTTTGTTGAAACTATAGTAAATTACAATAAACATTTCTTTCTCAAGGTGATGTAAATAACGTTTACCGCTCCTCCTGTGGTCCCAATGACAAAATGAGTCATGATTCCACCAGTTTATCCTGGGCAGCCAATGAGAGCATTAGGCTTACTTACTTACAGAGCAGTGGGTGAAGGGCAGGGATATGGGTGGTCTTTAAGCAGCCACAGTGAAAGTTCTGCACCCAGAGAAGATGCCTCCTCCTGAAGGCTGCATAAAGTACCAGCTCGCTCCCTCCCTGCCTGTATCCTCTAGCCCCTCCCCTAGGCATTAGAGCGGAATTGCATCCAACTGGTCAGGAGGAGTGGCTAGATGCCAGGTAAGGGTCCCATGACCCTGCCCACCTGGCCTCCTATGAGGGGAGGTAACAAGCCCCAGCTGCTACCACGTTCGTTTGCAAGTAGACACAGGTGACCTGATTAAGGTGGCAGCTCAGAAGCTAGTCCTGCACAACAAACGTTAGGAACGTCTGAACCTACTGTGCGGTTTTAATCAGTACTGGTATTTTTACCATAGTAAGACTTTTCTTCAACAGAGAAAACCTCTCATATAGGAGCCAGAGAGATGCCTCCGCAGTTGAGAGGTCCAGTGCCCAGCACCCACACTGGATGGCTCGCTGCCAGCAACTCTAGCTCTAGGAAATCTGTCAGCCTTCTCTGGCCTCAATGGCTACCGCACGGACATGTACAAACCCACGTGTGAATACACATCTACATAGAAATGATTTTTTCTTTCTTTTTTTTTTTTTTTTTTTTTGATTAAGTCAACTCATTAAACCAGCTGACTTGGGCATCTTCAACAGTGACTTCAGCCTCCACCCCTGCTCAATACTGACGGCAGTAGCCTGTTTAACGATCTCAGAAGGACTATATAAGCTGATGAATCACTTGTGGATGCTCTTCTGGAACCGATCCTACCTCTTAGAACTTTCTCCACAAGGTGTTTTCTTTGTAGTGGTGCTGAGCTTTTTGTCGGACATGCGCACTGGTATTTTACAGACTCTTCCTTTGTGCCTCTGAAGACGTAGGCACATAGTGACTTGGAGTTGCTGCTGGTAAGCGGGATTAGAATTCGGTGAATCATCCAACCTGGGTTCCACAGATGTCTTTCTTGTATCTTTAAAAAGCTGCAGTGCGACTTCATGGCCGACTTGTTCCTTGGCCGGAGCGAACAGCGGAGCATGCCCCGCCTTGTATTTTTGTAAAGTAGCATACAGACGTTTCCTCTATTATCCTTTCCAATTCAGTTCTTCCTTTCTTCCCAAGGACAATTGTGATTTGCATGCTGTGAATTTATTATATTACATACGTACAAAGATCAATGGATTGATCAATTGATTGATTGATTGATTGGTTGGTTGGTTGCATTTGCAATGCTTACCTTTCATTGTCACTGGACTTAGAACCACTGTGGAAAGCCACCTGTAGGTGTATCTATTAGAGTGTTTCCAAAAAAGTTTACACTGAAGAGGAAGATCTATGCTGAATGTAGTCAATAGCATTTCATGGGCTGACCAAAAAGGAGAACTCAAGCTGCACACCTGTGCTTCTCTCCCTCCCAACTGCCTCACACGGGGCCTCCGTGGCTTCCCCACCAGAAGGATCCCTTCTTTCCGTGGCCGACAATGAGCCTTTCCCTCTCAAGCTGCTTTTGACAGGCATTTTGTCTCAGCAGGGACCATGTAACTAATACAGTATCCTATATGCACAGTATATTCCCAAAGGATATGTAGTGTTAAAATATGGGTTAAAATACATCAATCGGGCATTTTGCAGAAATTTCATCTTTTAAAATATAATTTTAAATGTCCTCCTGACTCTGGGAAGTTTCAGAGGACAAATTTCTTAGAGCCTTCATTTGTACAACCAAAAATTAATGGCCATTCCTTCTTGAAAAACAATTAGATACAAAACAAATTGGAGCAAAGATATTTTTTATAATGAATTCTGAAACCCATGTTGCCAGTTACAAGAAGATGTGGAGAATAAGAAGGGGTTTCTAAGATGGTGATGTGACTAAAGGTGCTCCCAGTGTGACTGAAAGTGCTCCCAGACAGTTATACTTTATATGCACCTTTGAAATCAGAGGTGAAATAAATCCAAATTAGTCTTCAGAGGTGAATCTGGAAATGGTAAAAGGTTACTACTGTTGAATTCTTTTCCATTTGTGGATCTTCCCACCCCCAGGCTACTGCATAAAAAGGTATTATGTGGTTGCTAGATTCACAAGGAAAGCTGTTCCTGGGCATGCGTGGCAGCCTCTGGAACCCACAGTGTTCTGTTCACCGAAGACGAACTCTGGGTAGTCACAGGCGTGACTTGGGTCACCTAAAAAGAACCTAAGCAAGTGAAGTCTACTCGGGTGACATTGCACACATGTGCTTACAGGCAGCAGAGTGGAAAAGGTCAGTCTGGAATATTCAAACCATAAAAGAGAACTAACAGACTGCATATAGGATCCAAATGGCCCTTGCAATTGTCAGGCCGAGCCAATTAAGTAAAGAATAGATCACTTACTGGTTTTATGCAGTCAGAGTTTTAGTAAGTAATAAATGCACATTAAGCCTGGCTCTTGATCGGGCTTCTTCGGATCATTATCAGTCCCTTAGTAATTTTATCTAAAAGAGAAGTATTGATTCTGGTGTCCCAGCCAAACGTTAATTCAGAATTACAGTCCACTCTTCCTAGACTCCCTTTGACAGTCACCTAGACCAACGTGCTCTCAATCACTAGCTTCTAGAGAGGTCAAGGTAGCTCCCTCTGCCTAATCTCAACACACACGCACGTCTCAGTGGGTTCACATGACCTCCTGCCCATCATATATTCAGCCACATAAATGTTCATCTTTTAATCCTTTTCAGCAAGGGAAGTCAGTCCATTGGCAAGACCAACCAAATAGGCCACTGCAGATATTTATTTACAGCTGTCTGACTTTTCTATGGATTATCCCTGGCTGATGGAGGAAAATATAAAGAGCAAACTGTAGACTGGATTCCTACAGGGAAGGAGGGTAAAGAATAACTAGCCTGAGTATTAAGAGGATGGCTCAAAAATGGAGAGTTGCTGTAATTGCATCATTTTAGACAGTTCACAGCATGATCATTATTTTTCTCAAAGAAGAAATAGTCTATACAATAGGAAAATTAACATGGCATCAGGTGGCTGGGCAGGTAAGTGTGGCGGCCCACCTGTCCACAGTGGGAACCATAACCTAGACAATACCCTAAGCCAGCCTCAGATTTACAATTGTGTCATAATAAGGAAAGTAACTATGTATTTCTTTGATTTAATTTGAAAACTTCGTTAATTCGCTGGGGAAGAAAAAATGAGTTAAAGATGCAATTTGAGCTCTGATAGGTTTTAAAAGGTGTCACAAACTTTGATAGGTTTCCAGAACTTATAGAGGATTCTTAAATTTATTTTTAAGTAACTTGATGGGGTTTAAGTTAACTATGCTCATAACTTTATGGGTGGGTCACTAGTGCCCACAGAGGCTGGAGATGTTTGTCTGTGGGGCTGAGGTTACTGGTGGTTGGGAACCACCCCACGTGACTTCCCACGTGAGTGCTGGCAACCAAACATGAACCCCATGCAAGAGCGACACTTTTAATCACTGAGCCACCTCTCTAGCTCAAGACTTTAGTTTTATGTTTGTTTTAGCATCATGTGTATTTATTCGAGTTTATACTCCCTATAAACTCTAGGGAGACATAACTCTGAGTTAAAGGCATTATTGAAAAACAATAAAAATAACCAGAAGTCAGAAAGTATTGATGCCATTCCCACATACTCAAACTCCTGCGAAATTAGCTATGGAAAATAATACATCAAGTTAGCACATACATATTGAGAGCTAAAAAAAATCATCTTTTCTTTAAGAATTGCTGACATTCATTAGCATCTTCAGATATAATTTCATGCAGCTTTTTTTTATTTATAAAACTGTTTCCAGGTGTGATGGCATCCATCACAAGATATAGTTTAAAAATAAAAAAACAGCATTGACTTCCAAAATTTATGTGTGCTCTAATTATACAAAAAAGTAATTTGTTAATGCAATTTCTTTCTCTCTTTCTCTCTTTCTCTTTCTCTCTCTCTCTTTCTCTCTCTCTCTCTCTCTCTCTCTCTCTCTCTCTCTCTC
>JADRCD010207803.1:0-27193 GCA_019843815.1 Montemys delectorum | reverse complement strand
TCTCTCTCTCTCTCTCTCTCTCTCTCTCTCTCTCTCTCTCCCTCTCTCTCTCTCTCTCTCATTCATATGATTTCACACTCTCTAAAGATGTTTTCAAGTTGGACACAAAAATGAATTCCAGAGTCCAGATATTTCCATCAGGCCTATCACTGCTTTCTAATGGGTTTTAATAGTATGCTTGGTAATTCTTTCTTGGACTTAGTTTTTAATATGCTGAGCAGAAATTCTAATGACAAGTGAAGTATCTTTGGGGGCTTATGGCTGCCAGAGAAGACTCTGACAGTAGTTAGGAAGCAGTGGGGCACCAAAGTTGAGCAGCGGAGGAACACTGACAAACTTTGTCTTTGATATTCTTCATGCTGACCAAACATCGGCGAGGAACAGTGGAACGGGGCATTAACTCTTGGTTGAGGGAATACAGACCATGATGGAGGACCTAACAGGAGAGTCCAGCAGCTGTCAGAGAAGGAGCTTGCTCCGGTCTGAGTGGATCCCGAAGCACAGAGTTATGAATGGGAGCATCGAGTGCTCAGTAAGCTTCCTCCTTTCTCTTTTTGATTCAGCCTTCGGGATGGTGGCCCTCAATGTTCAAGGTGGATCTTCTTCCCTCAGCTAAACCTCTCTAGAGAGATCTTCACAGACACCCTGGACCGTGCTTCACGAATGCCCTGGATGTTATTAAATATAATCAAGTTGACAATAAAACTTAACTGTTCAGATTCCACTTATTTGGAAATCCTGTTACCAAAATACAAGAGCTGGACACATGACTCTGCAGAAAATAGTGTGTTTGCGGTCAAACTTGATGACACAAGTTCAATTCCAGGGAACCACGTGGTAGAGGGAAAAGGCCAACTCCCCAAAGCTGTCCACTGACTTCAAGTATGCCATACCATGGCACAGGTGTGCACACATAAACACATACATGCAAACAAACAAACATATGTAATTTTAAAAGATTTTTTTAAAGTACAACGAAGACCCTCATGGTCCTAAGAAAACTTGGGAAAGTATTCATCTCAGGTGGAGATGTGACTGTCAAGCGTGCATCAAATTCTTTTCTGAGCACTAGCTAGATAAAGGTAGCAGGCATGGTGTGAGGATAAAAAAGGAAGGGCATTTACAACAGCTCAGTGGGAGAGGCAGACTCCTGAGGGGTTTGTCCATAATTAGGACGGAGCACTATCTGGGAGATGTTGTTACTCGGGAGGGAGGGGGGAGGGGGGGGAACACCAGCCAGGTCCATCTGGAGGAAGATGGCAAAAATAAAGCACCATAGGAATCAAGAGGCCCCTCTTCAGGCCCCTCCACTGCAGCCCGGCTGGCAACCCTGGGGCTTCGAGAGTTCAAGTCTCCCAGCGCCGGCAGTGTGGGCTATGTGACCTACCCTCAGTGTGGGGCATCTATGGTATCTGTACTTTCTCATCACTAAACCGCTTTCTAATCTTTGAAAGTGATACTTGTGAGTGTAGAACACCTGGCCGCAAGACACCCCAAATTTCCCAGGCTTCTGCAGGATGTGCTGTTCTAGCCGAAAGGAGTCTAATCCACCTCCAGAAGCAGCCTGACCTCTCCATAGCATGAATCCATGGGTACAGAGGCTAAACGCACATTCAACACAAAATAAAACAGGACTATTCCATGCCTGCATGCGCGTGTGTAATCACAGAATCCCAAGCCTGCAGCGCATGCTTGGTGTCTATATCATATGTTACCAGATACCAGTTGTATATTACAGGCTGCATATGCAATACCATATGGACACTATAAAATATCACATGTGTTGTCGGGATAATTTTACATTTAGTGCATGATTAAAATGTCCTATATTGCATACCTACCTTTCCTGCACACACATCGGTTTGTTTAGCAAATCACCTTCCTGATCGACCTCAAATAAAAATCTGAGTTAAGGTCTCGTTACATAAGATTAAAAAACAATATGGAGCCCTGAATGCGGTTTGGTTTTCCTCCCTTGGGTTCTGCCATACAGAGCTAGCACGAGCGCAGCTGTCAATACTCAATTCATCTGCTACTGGGCGGCTTCGCCTTTCACTCACTGTGACATTTTTAAAGTGGCAAAAAAAAAAAAAAGAGCTTAAAGCAGGCATATTTGTCACTTTTTTTTTTCTTTCTGGTGACCTTTTAAACACTGAGGAAAATTATTCTATATGTACCAAAGCCTTTAATCATTACGAGTGCATTTCACAATAGTGTTTTATATAGTCATGTCATTTAGATGTAAGAAATTTACATTGTACTTCCTATGGGCTGCTGTTTATTTAATTATGCAAGAATTTAAACATAATAAAACCTCATCCACAGTTCTGAGCTGTGGCCAACAGGCATTGCAACTGTCATGCGTTGTCTCATTTTTAAAGTGGAAAGTCAGAAATAACTTACACACACCCTCAGCTTCCAGCTTTTAAATTCTCATAAGAAGCTGAAATAGACTTATTCAATACATTTATATTTTAAAAGGGGTTATGGTGGGAGAGAACTGGGACAGTTTCGAGACGGTGAGCAATTAGCTCTTGGCCAAGCTCAGGTTGGCGTTGTGGTCTCGAGGGCATCACTGAACATCTCTGATTTATAGTGTGATCTCATCGAGTGTGAAGTCACATGCCAGGCTGTATTAGGGGAATGAAATTAGCAAATATTTGCACCCAAGTTCTAAAATCCATGTAAAAATGAAGCCAATTTAATAGGATTTTGAGTTCAAAGTGTATTATTGTGTTAGCTAGATATATGGACACAATGTTTAATTATTTTAATGTATCAAAAAGAGACCGAATGTTTCAAAGAAGCTGACGCTGACCTTAGCAGAAGACTGCGTAGCACATTGGTCTTTCCTAAAAATAGGAACAGAAATGCGCCACCCCTGGTGTGGAATGGTATTTAAGACGGCAAAGGACACAAGTGGGTCATGTTTACTTAGTGGGAACTGTTCTTAGTCTCATCACTTTTCCATACATTTGAGGCCAGCCTGGACTCCATAATGAAACACTGTCTAAAGGTAGGTGGGTGGGAGGACAGAGGAAGGGAGGAAGGAAGGGGTAGGTGGATGGATGAATAGATGGACGGACAGAGGGTCAGATGGGTGGACAGACAAAGGAGAAGGAGACAGGGAAGGAAGTTGATAAAAATATAACATCACAGCTGGAGAGATGACTCTGGGTAAGCACACTTGCCACATTAGCGCGTGGACCTGAGTTCAGTGCCCAGCACTCCTGTAAAAGTTGGGTGTGGCCATGCACACTGTATCTTCAGGGCTTGAGGTTGTGGAGAACAGAGATAGACTGACTGCTGGGGCTTTTCTGGCCGCCAGCCTAGCTCAGTGAGAGATGCTGAATCTGAGGACTACAGCAGAGGGCAATAGAGGAGATCAAGGACAATCCTCCATGACCTCTGCTCACACACACATACACACATGTGCACACACACTTGCACACACACACATTACATCACAGTACAAACTAAGTAAACAGTAAATAAAGTACAAAACCTGATGCCTCCTAGGCATAGGGCATTTTCTGGGTCCTACTCAGGGACAGGGAGCCTTATTTGTATTCAGCTCTTGGTAGCCACCTGGTGAGTGGTGTCTCTTACTAGAATTCCAGCAAGGCCATCTCTCTGAGCCATCTCTCTGAGACAGCATCGTGGTGACGTGAGCTCTCAGCTGTGGCATTGCAACTGTCATGCATGCACCTCAACTGTCATGTGTCTCAATGTCAAAGTGGAAATTCAGAGATAACTTACACACCCTCGACTTCCAGCTCTTAAGTTCTGATGAAGAACTCATACTTCTGCCATTCAGAGAAAAGCCAGGCATGGATCTAAATGCAGCATCCTCCCTGTCCAATAACCGCCTTGGAGACCTCATCCCCTGGAGACCTTGTCCCCTAGCCTGGGCCAGCTTATGAATCGAGGACAAAGAACAATGGGCCTCCTGTCAAGGCCAAGAAACATGACATCTGTCCTTGACACTCAGTCTTCTCAGAAGGCTGAGGTGATAAAGAAAGCAGGGATCTGCAATAACAGGAGTGTCCTGAGAGAGCCCACAAAGCGTTATGGGAAAGTTAAGTATATAGGGGGCCATAATAAATAAAATTCTCCAGCCAAGTGGGAGTGCGGAATTAGATTCCTTAACAAAGTCAGTAGTAGGGTGGGTGGCCAGTCCTCAGAGAAGTAAGGTAACTGAGAAGATGCTGTGCAGCACTGAGGCGTGGCTGGAAGCAAGTGGGACAGTGGTGACCCCCTCCTGCCGTCACCACAAACTAAGGAGGTTTTTGTCAAGGAAATAACATTTCCAACTCTGGGGCTTATGTGGAAAATAGTTGGAGTAGGAAGAGGCTGCACAGTGAGAGCTTTACTGGATTAGTCCAGACAGGAGAGTGTGTGCCCTCAGCCACACTGGTGTAAGGAGTGGGTGGGGAGGATGGGGAGAAGGACCCACCAGAGCTTGATGGATGAGGGTGATGAAGATCGACAGGTACAGATATTCTCAGTCTCCTGGCTCATTTGCCTGAATAAATAGGTAAATACTATTTCGTTATGGAAATACTTAAATACAGTCGCACCAGATGTTAGAATGACAGGTCTACAAATCTGCTCCTACTTGCAATAAACATTTGTGTCTAAGAGAAACGTTTTTGCTTATTTTTGACACTCTACTATAAAGAACAAGTCTGGATTTCCTCACAGACTGCAAGTCACTCTGAATACGTAACATCCACCACTATTAGGTTTTCTTGTCATTGACGGAACTCTTCCCAGCCAGGAGATAACCCTGAAACAACATTATATAACTCTCTGTTACAAGCTCAACAAAACAGAATACCAGTTTTTGTATTCACACAGCACCTGCATGGCTATAATATCCTATGCACCGTTAAGTTGTACAAATTCATTTTATGTGCGTAAGTAAAATGATTACAGTCCAGGCTCAGAAAAATGTTTCAAAAAAATACCCACCTATGTGCGTAGCTCCTGGGAATATGTGAAGTTACACAGAATCACTCTCTGCAAGAAATGATGTTCAACATCCTCCCTTCCATCCATGCTATGACAATTCCTTTGCTATTATAATACTTACGTAATTGGGGTGATCTTCTCCCCAAATTTCCCAGACATTCCCAGACCCAAGGAAGACAAACCGTGCTTGGGAAAGTGTTCACGAGAAAAGGCAGAGTCTGGTTTTCATGTTTTTATTTTTTGTTTTTTGTTTTTCGTTTTTTCTCAACAACTACAGGATCCACTGCAGCTCAGAAGCAAGCTTCCTCCCTCCATCCCAGGAGCTGTACCCCAGGTAACTGAGCTCACCCTTGGTGGGGCTCACAGTGTGAATGGTACACCAAGAGCCAACAATGGAGAGAAGTGGGAGACGCCACACCAGACGCATTCATTGATCTTTGGAAACAGCCTCATCCCCATCTCTGCATGTTCTGAGACCTCCAGGCCTTGACGAACTCCAACTTCACACCCTGCAAGTCCTGGATTAGGTAGGTTGAGGGGAAGCTATAGAGAGTGGCCACCTCACCTAATGGGTCTGTGTCCCCATTTTTCTGGATCCTGGATTGTGCTGGCTAGCTAACACAGACTTCTCGAAGCCAATCTCCAGAAATTTTATGAGCCAGTTGACAATATGTTGTACCGTTAAGTGGTACAAATTTATTTTATGTGCTTGAAATTGGCTATGGTAAAAAAAATGTATCAACTATAGAAACTGTCACGCTCAGAAAGGCCAGGCCTTTCCTTGCCCAGAGCCCATTATTAAAAATTTACCAGCTTAAAACTGTCCTCCAGCCTGTGGGGAGGTGAGAGGTCATTGAGAAATCAGGTTTGCAGATGTTCCGAACCTTGTCCTGTCCAGCTTCACACTGTAATCTTGGTGCTCATGGATAATGTCCGCCTTGGGTCTTCCAGACACATTGGGGTCTTCCAGACACATTGATACTGTCTCTCTGAAGCAACCGTTCAGGTGTGTCAGGGGTAGGATGAACAGACTGCTAACCTGCCTCACCTTAAATAGACAAGTCTAGGAAATCCTTGTACCCCATCTGTGAGGGAATGCACTTCTGCCCTCCCCTGAAGCCCACAGTTGCTATTTTTTTCCTCAGCCCTTCAGCTTGGATGTAAGCATGGACTCTCTTCCTTCAGTCTGCTATCCCTGCAAGACCAAGCATGGGGAAATGCCACTGTAGCCTCAAAAGCAACTTGAAACTGACAATTCCCTCAGCTTCAGTTTCTGGCCAAAAAGAGTTAAGACTTTGTCGGCTCCAAGCCACCAGGGGCTTCAGAAAGTCAGTCAAATCTGCTGACTCAACACATTTTAGCTTTCGATAGAAAAGATGCCAACCGAAGCAAAACGAGAAGACGTTTCCAGGGAGTGGTAAAACTAAGTCGGAGGGAGTAGAGTGAAATGGAAATAACTTCTATTTCCAGGACCTCAACAAGGTTATACACCTCGTGGACCTGTCGGGACCTCATGCGCCCAGTGAAATATTAGCTCAGCCATCTTACAAATGTCACGATGAGAACGGTCACCTGTATCAGCTGGCTTTGCAGGAGCATCGCCCTGACATCTCCCTCTCCATCATCCCTGCGCCAGGCCTTCCAAGCACACAGCGATGTAGCACTCTTCTGCTTGAGGGGCTGTTCTGAAGGAGGTAACAGCCACTCCGTAGTGTGCAGGTCAATGCCTTCAGTGCAATTAGCATTTTCGACATGGTGCTGTTGGTAGAGCGTTTGCTTCTCATTCTTGGAGTCATGGGTTCGGTCCCCAGCACTGTGTAGTTGTGGTGGAGCACACCCACTAACCAGCACCCAGGAAGTGAAGCCAGGGCTGACGGAAGTACAAAGTCATCTTCAGCTACACTGAGGTTCAAGTTCAGCCTGCACTGCAAGGTACCCAGTCTCAAAAATGCATTTTTAAAGCAGATATATCTTTAATTTATTAAAACTTTATTATAAAGAACTTGTAAATTTAAAAACAATTACAAAGCACAATAACCAGACCTACTCAAAGCTCAATAAAACCTCTACGTCTCCATGAACTTCCATGCAGGTAGAGCACAGTAGCTCTGGAGCGGTAGAGATTCACGTTCGATTTACGCTTTTACTCTCTGGTACATAAAAATATATTTGATAGTGAAAAGTGACCATGACCCTGTAAATATTCACATTATACATTATATACATTATATATAATCAAACATCTCCTATGTTACCTGCTCCTCATAATCTTTTTTTCCTTTTCTGATTTTATAGATTTCCTTTAAATGTGTTTCAGGCATGTACAAACCTACATGTACAAATGAATGTCGACAGATGTATAAACCCATGAAATCCTTACCATGTTCAAGCTGGTGATTACATGCACTGCCCCAGAACATCCTCATACCGTTTGTCCTCTGACCCACCGGCTCCCTCACACAGCTGGCAGGCAACACCCAATTCACTTCCTGTGAAACTCAGCTACCTTTCTGCTCAAAGCTCAATAAAAGCAGATCCATACAATCTGTCCTTTATAACTGGCCCCTTTCACTTAGCATAATGATTTTTCTAACATTAATTTTTTAACATTTAACATTAATGATAACATTGATTTAGCACTCATTTGAAATGTGCATATGAGTGTTTTGGCTCCGTGCATATCTGTGTGGAAGAAGTTGAGACAGTAAGACTAGCAAAAATCTGCCAGCAGTAGCCGAGGATCAAACTGGAGCGCAAGCAGTTCCGACTCCTGGTTCCTGCCACGGAGTCAGCGAGGACTCACTTGAGAGCCTTTTGCTTTGCTATTTTGCTTTGTTTTGTTTGGAGGGAGGGGCTGAGACTCGGTCTTATTCTGTAACCTAGAATCACTAAATTCATAAAATCCCTCCCTACCCCGTGGACGCCATGTGTGAGCCACCACGGGCAGCTCACTCAGCTGGTTTGAGGGACTTTTCTGACAGAGGCACAGTCTCTGCAGTTTACAGCAGCTTCCCTTAGGACTGTTTCCCTCCGGGGTTTGACTTTTGATATTCCCCAGGACACTCTTCCTCTTCCTGAGGCTGAGTGGTGGTAAAAGTCTCAGCTCCCACTGTTCACCGGACCACTGCGGGGGAAAAATTCACTGTTCTGTGGCTCAATGGCAACACTTGATTAATGGGCTTATCAAATGTATTTTGACCTAAGATATTTTCTACTTCCAAAGGCGTATCAGGAAGTTACCCCATCATAAGTTATGGAATAGTCATTGAGAAGGTGGGTTAGAGAAAGGAGGGAAAAAAAATAAAGGAAAAAAGAAACCTCCAAATATCTGGTCATTTCTTCCCCATATTTTTCTTTTAGAAAAAAAGTGCCAAGAGTAAGTAGAAGTGAAAGAATAATCATTAACTTCAAAAATAACTAGTCTGGGGTCCAATGAAACGGTTCAGGGTTAGACCACTAGCTGCTCTTGTGAAGAACTCTAGACTCCATTCCTAGCCTCCACTCCAGGCTTCAGATGCCCACTTCTGAAGGCATGCACCTGGGGCACTGATATACATGTAGACAAAACACATAAAATAAAAATAAGTAAATAAATTTTTTGAATAAATAAGTAAAATAGGTCTCATCTGTCCAGGTGGCCCATTGAACAGAGCAAGCCAGGTGGGGATAGTGGTCCTGCTCCAAGGAGAGTCCCAGATCCTTCTGTCCCCCTGACTGTCCTGCAGGGACTGGAGGTAATTTCTGCACCCACCCTCACCACTCAAACAGACCAACTCTCCCCTCTAAGCCCGGGGAACCTACGGAGACTTACACACGCTAAAACCCTGCTCCTTCCTCCTTCTGCCCTCTACTTTAATTTGCTACAGAGGGAGAGTGATCTAAAAGTTCTCATCTTAGCCAAACTCAGATAAATGTGGTCGCCTTTGAGCTGATGGTACCCATGCCAGCTCAAAGGCCTGCACCACTGTACAATTGTCAAGGAGGAAAAAAACATTAATGCTTCTAATTCAAGGATGAAAATAAAATCACTCTGAAATAAAGTTTAGCATTTCTTTTTCTTTTTTTTTTTTTTTTTTTGGCACTTAAAATATCCTTCTATTTGTGCTCTTCTAACTGAGCATATGACTTGCAAAGTGAAGTAGCCATAAATCAGGATGCTGTAACACCTTCCTCACAGACATTTGTCAGAAAAAAAATAATTAGCCTGCTGGCTAACAGAACACTAATCCAGCAGTCCGGTCCATTCCATTTGGTCCTTTTTCAACAATTTCAAAGAGCTCCAGGGAACTAGACAAAGAGGACGGGAATGCTCATGATCCTACCACAGGCCTGATGGAGAGTGTTTATTCCTTAATGCTGATAAAACTCTTGGACCAGATCCTTAATTCCAGACCTTCTGAATCTAGTCCATCAGTGTGGCAGACCTGGTCCTGTTGCTGCAAAGAAGGAGTTTCCAACTTGGCCTAGGGGATGCACTCGGGTTAGAAACAATATTGTCATTGGCCTAGCATTGGCAGGGTTGGTGGAAAGTCAGACAACTGTTATGTTCTGGAGTTTGAGCTAATCATGCCCTCTGTTTTGCATTTTGGCTCCCATCAACACAATTGCCAGATGGCCAAGAAGCCACTAGAACAGAAGTAAAGACCCGATACAGCAGACCAGTCCAGGAAACACTCACAGCATCCAGTGGTTGGAAACAGCAACCTGGATGCTCAGAGATGAAAGGGGAGAGGAAAACACAGCCAAGCCTGCTTGCCTCGTGCCTTTCACCAAACACACGGTCTATTTAGAACAGTAATTTCGCCCAGATTCACCCCTCTCAGAGAAGCCCACTCATCCCCTCAAAAGCCAAGCCTTTATAGATCACAGTTGACTGGACGACTTGAAGGGCTCTTCCTGGGTCTTCCCAAGATTTACAGTCAATGAGTCTAAGGTGGAGGACAGACCTCGACAGTCTTTAAAACAATCTTTCCAGAGCCAGTGGGGTGGCTCAGTAGGTAAAGAGGCTTGCCACCAAAACTGCGAAACCAGAGTTCAAAAGGTTAGAGAGAACAGACTGCATGCAACAAGGTATCTTTTGTCTGCTACATACCACTGATTGCACTGAAGCAAGGGAATGTCTCGCCCAGACATAAATTAACTACTTTGTTAATAAGAAGCAAACAGATATTTTTTAAAAAATCTTTCTTTCGGAATGATTCTGACAATCATAGAATTCTGAATCTGCTTGCAAAGAGGAATTTCAAATGCCAGACCGAATGCAAAAGAACTCAGTTGGGTAGCTCTTCAGTTCCCACTCACACCGCCGCATCCTCCTACCCTGGGCAGAGCCCCAGGGCTCCGCCTGCCTCTGCCTCCTCAGTGTTGGGACTGTGAAAGCACATGTCACCACACTTGCATTTTTTATGTGGGTCCTCATGCTTGAAATGGCTGAAATTGGAGCCACGTGAAGGTCGACTTCTGTCAGAGGTTGGGAGCAGGGCCCGAGTTCGGCTGGCTCCGACACTGACATCTGGGCAGACTGGAGGGTCTCCTGGACCCAGGCACAGTTGCTCTGCAGTAATTAGATCTGAAGTCAAATCACCTGTTTGGACGAACAGCGGTCATCGGCACAAGATAACACTCACCCAGGGCAAGCCGAGAAGAGCAAACAGAGTGACTCCCATCAGGCTGAATTTCACACTCGTTTAAAGACTCTGAGAATACTAAACATGAAAAACATTACAATCATAAGACTACCAAAAAGGATTACAAATGAAAGCCAATACTTGGAAACACAAGTCAAAATTCTAATTATTTATACTTTACTAGAAAAGAAATAGGGGATAAGAGAAGGGAATGAATCTCCCATGGAAAACTGGAAAGCAAAATGCCGAGAATGAGTTACAGCAAGGATTCTAAGTGTCATCAGGCTCAACAGCTCCTATAGAAATATCAATAGTAGCCAGTCTTAGCTCTCCATACCATTAGTTGAGCATCACTGAAGGCTGTAGGACATTACATTGTTGTTTTTCGGTTCTGATTGTTACTCGGGGCTGGAGGACAAGATCTCAGCCTGTTGTTCAGATTGGCCTGGCACTGATTCTTCGTTGTATAGTAGAGGCTAGCTTCAAACTCCCAGCCACCCTCCCGTTTCAGTCTTTGGAAGACTGATAATACAGCCGTGAGGCAGACATTGGGGGGGGGGGGGGTATGCCTGGCTCTCGTACAGCTCCGTCTCTGGTATGTAAGCCGCACTGCACAGTGATGAACCAGATACATTTTCTTTGGCTCCCTGACCTTGGGCCTCATCACATGACTCCCGGAGACTAATGGAATGTGACTCAGAGGAGGTGCCAGTACTGTTCTATGGTCTGATTCTTTTCCTTTGGGTGTGTTTTACAAATTTGTAAGCTGTGTCATTTGACTAAAGGCAACTGAAGCTTGGCATCAAAGTTAACAAACCAACGGGTATTCCTGAAGCAGGTTTGTCCCCAGAAACATGCAGCACTGTGAGCTAGGAGACTTACCACCCCAGGCAAGCCTCTGAGCTGCAGCAACAGCTGATTAAGACGTGGGCCAAAGATACAGACAGACTTCCTATGCTTCATTGAGACTGAAATACATTTCCAAATATTCCATTGTCCTTATGGTACCTTTTGGTCCCAATTTAGATACCTCAGCTCCTACTATTGTCACTGCTACAAATTAGACATTTTATTTGAAAAAAAATAGTTCTAAAAAGAACTCACAAAAATTTTGAATGGCTAAAGAAGTTAAAATGTACAAAACATGCATGTACAACTGCCCACAGAGCACATGTATGCATATATACATACAGTCGCATACACACACAGTCATATACCCACAGAGTCTCTCTCTCCTCTCTCTTTCCCTCTCTCTCTCTCTCTCTCTCTCTCACACACACACACACACACACACACACACACACACACACACCATTTTGGTGTTTACTGTCTGAAATAATCAAATAGCCAAATGGAAACTATGGGCTGACTCAAATAATAATATGTTAGCTGCTGTATGGGAGGGAGGTTGGGGAGAGCCAGAGAAGAAGTGGAGGAAGGCTGATAAAGACAGAGAGAAAGGACCTCGTCTCTCTGCAGTCCCTGGTGCAGCCAGTATGGAAGTCAGTGTGGTGGTCCCTCAAACAATTAAAACTAGAATTACCCTGCGATGCAGCTGTACCTCTCCCGCTCCTGAGTCAGGGCCAGCAGGAGTCCAAGTCAGCCTGCTCCCTCTGAGTTCCCAGACTCAAAGGCTACGTGTCTGTCTATCTGTCCGTCCATGCTTCTTGCTGTACTATTTACAACAGCAAAATCAGGAACCAGGTCAAGTACCTAGCCATGGATGAATGGACCACAAACTCCTCCCATGCATACACAGCATGGGAGTTGTGTCCAGATATAAAGAAGACAAAACTGTCATTCGCAGGAAACTCGACTGAACCGGAATCATCGCAGTAAGCAGAACAAGCCAAACTCAGAAAAACAAACGGTGCCATGCTTTCTTTCATCTTTTCATCTATAGAATCTAAATTTAAATATATATAGTTAAAACACGTATATGATGTGAATAAAACTACTGGCAGAAGGGAGGGGACCACCAGAGGGCAGGGCTGAGGAACACTGGAGGGGTGTGTGAGGAACACGATGATGTACATTTTTATATGAAAATGTAATGACGAAGTCCGCTGTTTTGTGAGCTAGCTAAAAAAATCAGAGAGTGCCTTAACCAACTTTACAAAGCTATAAGATTTTTTTAATATGACACAGAAAGCATAAACCCTAAAGTAAAAGACTAGTCATTATTATTACACTAAAATAAAACACTGCTCTGTATCCAAAAGACATCATTAAAAGAGTAAAATATTATCCCATTCAGGAAGAAGTTGTTTCCAACACACAGAACCAAGAGAAGATTAAACCTATAGTTTACAAAGTTTGGTTATAAATTCCTGATCCCAAAAAACCCAACCTTATAGAAAAAAAAATGAGCATGAGACACATGAGGGTGTCTCTCAGAAAATGAAGCACACATAGGATTCATCTATATCCATAAATTAAAGGTAAAATGCAAATTAAAACCACAACAGAATTCCATTTCATTCAGACCAGAAAGGAGACCACTCACAATCCTGACAGTGTTGTGTTCCAGCAGGAGTGAAACGCACCTGGAATTTCAGACAACAGAAGCATAATTTGGTACATCTGGTTTAGAAAGCAGCAGAGAGCTACAAATGAAAGAATGAGGCACATTCTTTGTAAGCCCACGCGACAGCAAGTAGTAACCGTCACCTGGACAAAAGTCTAGGATCCCTGAGAGACGAGCCTCTGAACACATCTGGGAACCTTCTTCTTTAATTCGTCTGCATGGGTATTTTGCTTGATGTAAGTCTATGCGCAGACACAACAGAGATCAGAAAACATCAGGTCCTCTGGAACTGGAGTTACAGAAGATCATAAGCTGTAATGTGGGTCCTGGGAACAAAATCTCTGCAAAAGCAAGAAGTGCTTTTAGCCTATGAGCCATCTCTCCAGCCCTGTGTGAGGGATTGATTATTTTCATCACATTAGCTGCTGTGGGAAGACACATCTTAACTATGGATGTGACTGCTTCCTAGGCAAGGGATCCCTAATTGAAATACAGAAAGCAATATAAGCGCTCACTTGCCTTCGTCCCTCTGCTTCCTGAGTGTGGATGCAGTGTGACTGTGGCTTCAGACTCCTTCTGCCTTGGCTTCTCCACCATGAGATGCAGTACCTCGAACAGTGACTAAAGTAGGCCTTTTCTCCCTCACGTTGCTTCTGTCAGGACACTTCATTGCAGCCAAAGGAAAAGAAACCAAGATGTACAGCAAGCCCATCCCTAATCATATACCGTAGAGAAACTGTCGCTTATGATATATGCTCATAAACTCCACAGCAGCGTTGTTGAACCAATAGAATCTTAACTCCAAGGGCTGGGGAGATGACTTGTCAGTGAAGAGCACTGACTGCTCTTGCAGAGAGCCTGGGCTCAGTTCTCAGCATCCCACAGAGGTTCACAACCACCTGGAACTGCAGTTCCAGGGATCCAACACACACTGCTGTCCTCTGCGGCAATGCTCGTGTGTGGTACGCACACATACATGCATTCACATGCACATACATACACATACATGCATGCACAAACATACATGCATGCACACACACATACATGCATGCACACACACACACACACACATACAATAAAAATAAATAAATCAAGTCTGAGCTTTTAAAGTAGCTAAAAATAGTGACTTTTCTGGGTTTTTTTGGTTTTTTTTGTTGTTGTTGTTGTTTTGTTTTTTGGTTTTGGGTTTGGTTTGGTTTGGTTTGGTTTGGTTTGGTTTGGTTTTTCGAGACAGGGTTTTTCTGTATAGCTCTGGCTGTCCTGGAACTCACTTTGACCAAGCTGGCCTCAAACTCAGAAATCTGCCCACCTCTACCTCCCAAGTGCTGGGATTAAAGGTGTGTGCCACCACCGCTCGGCAATAGTGACTTTTCATATACACACATCCCTTAACAAAGAATGTTTGGAGACTGTGTTGTTGGGTAAATTGTCCATTGTGCATATTATCATAATGTGTAATTATACAAACAAACATCAAGGCCTGCTGCACACCCAGGTTGGATGTTGTAAATATAGCCTGACATAACATATAATATAGAACCATTCCACCATAGGAAGAAATAACATGAAATGAAATCCAGAGCAAGAGAAAGCGCCATCAAGAGAAAAAGGCTCCTGGGGCACCACATGGCATGCTGCTTCAACGTTCTAATTAGGGTTCTAAACTTTTCTTCCGTCAAGTTGATGTGGTTTTCGTTTCTAAAGACTTGTGACACACGCCTTTAATCCCAGCACTTGGGAGGCAGAGGCAGGCAGATGTCTGAGTTCAAGGCCAGCCTGGTCTGCAGAGTGAGTTCCAGGACAGCCAGGGCTACACAGAGAAACCCTGTCTCGAAAAACCGTAAGAAGAAAAAAAAAGATTTGTTTTTTAAAAAATTCAAGTGTGTGGGCATTCATGCATGTGCATGTGTGCATGTGTGCATGTGTGCATGTGTGTGTGCGTGCATGCAGTATCTGTGGAAACCAGAAGAGGACACTGGTTCCTCTAGAACTGAACTCACAGGCAATGGTGAGACACTTGATGTATATGCTCGTGTCTGCTAGAACAGTACACAATCTTTGTCGCTGAGCCATCTCTCCAGCCTTTCTAAATTTCTTGCAACCGGAGGTAGATGCTAAAGTAATGAGGAAAAGTGGAGCAGTGTATGCAGACTATGCAGTGGCTGGAGTTTAGCTAGTACCCCAGGCAGTCCTCCTGCATACAAGCTCTGCTCTAGGACAGGACTAACAAAACAGTACAGGGGTAGTGTCACTAGGCCACAGGAACCTCTCAGCTCTGGCATAATTTACCCAGGCAGAAAGGACAAAATGGGACAGCCATAAAAGGTGCTTACTTCTGGGACGGGGGAGCTTAGGTTCAATCCCTAAGTTCCTCATGGTAGAAGAACGTTGACTTCAGAGAGCTATCCACTGACCTCCACACATGTGATGTAACATGTGCAAACTCACACACATAAATAAATATACATACATTTAAAAAAATAATATTATGAGCTGGGGAGACGGCTCAGTGAGTGAGAGTTCAGTTTCCAGCACTATGCCCAGCAACTCACAACAGCCTATAACTTCAGCCCCAGGGGACCCAATGACAAGAGTCTTAGCCTCTGTGAGGACCCACAAGCATACATACAAATAAATAATAAAATGAAATGCTTTCAATTAAAATCATAATAATAACTAATGGCTGGCCACAATGATGTATGAAGACCACTCCTGACTGAAGCATTGTGTTATCTGTGAACAGCAAATACCATAAAGTGTGAAAATTCATAGGTTGTGAGAACATGTATCTGAAAGGATGTCATACTAAACCAACAACAAGCCAGGGTACAAAAATACAGGTTCCAGCTACTCAAAAATGGTCCAAACTGATGAAATTAAACGGTACACAATTGGGATACATAGGGACTAAAGACAAGCAAGACCCTACGGACTCAAAGTTTATGGGGCCTAAGGATAAAACTAAACTATGAAATGAAGAGACAATGAGCTATACAACAGTTAGTGATAATGGACTTTTTTTAATTGGGTGTGTGGCTAAATATTTATTTTAGGAGTACCTCCTTATGTGAATAAATACTATTTGTATGCAATTTTCATCTTTAAAAAAAAAAGACAGTTTCAGGAGGATGATAAAAAGAGAAAGACAGAAATAAAAATCTAAAGTTTATCAAAGAGGTTCTGGGAGGATAGCCTCTCTCATAAACCTCTCAGTGAGTCTGCCTGAGGACTTGAGTTTGGATTCTTCCGGTGTGTCACGTAAAAGCCAGCCACCACTGTGCAGCCCTCTAATCCCAGCTGTGAGAAGGCAGGCAGAGGCAGGAGAGGCCTCAGATGCTGGGCATCCATCTAGTGGGCTTTGTCTCACACCAAGAGGAAGGAGAAGACAGACACCCAAGGTTGACCTCTGATCCCACACATACCCCTGGTAAGAACATGTGTGCACACACGTACGTATTTATCAAAGAAGAAAAGAGGAGCCAATTCCTTTGCAAATATCACTGTTTTTTGTACCCTCGAGTTTAAGAGAGAAAGACTAACACAAAGATGCCTGGGGAAACACAAGTTCGGCGACGCTTCCGGAGGTGTTCCTCGGAGAATCACAAAGCACAGGGAACTTCAGGACCGGCGCTTTCTTTGTCAAAAGTGGATAAAGCATCACTATATCTTTCTGATCTAAGAAACAGAACAAAGGGTAGGAAGTATGAGCACTGCTGCTGACGTCACGGAGGGCAGTGCCCACGTCACAGAGGTAAAGGCTGGTATGTCCTCAGCATGATGTAGTCGCTCCTCAGTGCTGTGTCTTTCCAAGTTTAAACAAAAGTAGAGAATGACCATATACATCCCGCATCCTTCCCTTCCCTGTTCCTTCTCTTCTGCGTCCTGTCTCCTTTGCTTCCATTCTCTCTACTTTTCATATTGTTCATTTATCTGTGAATAACAAATTAAAATGAAATTAGCAGCCCCAACTGAAGCAAATCCCTTCTCCACTGTTTCTGTGGGGCGGGGCTCCAGGAGCAGATGGCCTGGGCTCTGTGTTCAGGATTTTGCAGGGCTCGGGTAAGGGCTCGGGGCTCTTTCGAAAGCTTCTTCACTTCCTTCACTGGCTGGCAGAGGTTAGCCCCGTGGCTGTAGGACTGAGCTCCCAGGGTCTTGCTGGGTCTTCGCTAAGGGGTCACACTGTCAGTCCCTAGAGACTGCAGTCAGGGCTGGCTGCACTGGCCTCTTACAAGGGCAAGGTTTTCCAGGCCCACTGAGGCTCCCTCTGCCCTTTTGTCTTCCCTCAGCTGGTGGAAACCTAGCAGCTCTCTTAGGATAATCTCCCTTTAGATGAACACAGATCACCTGACCTGGGGCCTTCATGACAGCCAGAAACCACAGGATTCAACATGCTTGAGGCACACAGTTGACAGGTGGACAGAGTGAGAGAGAGCTGGAGAGACAAGGGCCATGCAGTAGGACTCTAAGGCACATATGGAATGTGGCCTTTATCCCATCAACAGAAGCCATTGAAGGATTAAAGGATTCTTTTTTTTTTTTTAAGGAAAATGTTGGGCTCAAATGAACTGAGTCCGCATTTTTGAAAGATGGCAAAGGGAACACAGCAAAAAGAGAGAGAGAGAGAGAGAGAGAGAGAGAGAGAGAGAGAGAGAGAGAAAAGTCACATACTCAAAAATCTGAATAGAATAGTCCACAGAATACTATGGCATTCTCTTAGAAATCTTTTAATTTGAAAACTTATTACTGAACATCTATTGGAGGTTCAGAAAAAAATTATAATCAGAAAGCAAATAACCTAAGACTTTGATTCAGCCAGCCACAACATACACATGGGACTTCTCTCTTCCTGGCTTCACTTTGTTTTTGTTGAGACACAGGGTCTCATGTAGCCCAGGCTAGCCTTGAACTCACTAGGTACAGGAGGATGATCTTGAACTCCTAATTCCCTCTGACTCTACCTCGCCAATGGTGGAGTTACAGGCGTGTGCTTTGACACCCAACTACACATAGGCAAAATAGTTAAGACACAGCAGGGATCAAAATGAAAAACAAGCTGAACTTCAGGGGAAAGCCACACCATGTCTTCAAACTGTGGCTTCCAATTAAGACAAAACGCCAGAGTTTCCTTTCTCTAAAACCCACATGATGTGGTCTCTGGTATTGTTGTTCAGAAGAACTAATGCTCTAGCCAGAGGGATTGAGAGACACTCTCCCATGGATTCTCCATGTCATCTTCAGCAGAACCAAGGAGGTTAAAATTTCAAGTGGCTGGCACATTGCTGCCTTTACCCAAAACAGTTCCTCGATAAAACTGAGAGGGAACAAAGCTAGAGATCAATTTCTCTCTAGCTGGGGCATCCGATTACTCCAATCACTGCTCATTTGATTCGTCAAAGGGCTTCGGGGTGACTGGAGCAGCCCACAAGTATAATAAATTGCTACCTTCATCTCCTGACTGACTTGTAAATCTTGAACCTTTTCTGGGACTAACCACTTACTAAATTCATTTATCAAAATTAAAACTAGGTTTTCAGACTACTGCCTTACAAATCCCAAGGAACGCTGGAAGATTAACCTTTCGAAGATCCTGCTAGGCCAAACACCAGTAGGTGACAGCAACTGCCGTGATTAATGGCTAGGACCTAAGGTCTGGGGAGGATGCTGTCAGACACTTCCCCTACACGGTGGCATAAGTCAGCCACTGATCAAAGTGAGAAAACACACTCTCCATGATCTCTGTACAGATGGAATATTCCCAGTGAACAGTGAGGGCATCCCATGGGAATTCTTTTTGCCATGGAAGTGTGTCAGAGCTCTTCTGTGGTGAGACACACTTCACAGGCTTGGCTCTTTGTTTTGGTACATGCAGTACATGTATGTGTAGCCATGCATGTTGCAGGTGCATGTGTACAGAGGCCATCAACTGAGAGCCTTCCCTTTTTTTGGTAGAGTCTTTCACTGAACCTGCAGCTCACTGACTCAAATAGGTTGTCTGGTTAGTAAACTCCAGGGATCCACCTGTCTCTGCCTCCACAGCCCTGGAGTTACACGCACATGCTGCCATGCTCTGCTTTTTATGGGGGTGCTATGATTCGAACTCGGGTCCTAGCGCTTATAAAGCACACACTTTACAGGCTGAGCCATCTTCCTCATCCCTGTTTCACACTTTTTTTTTTTTTTTTTTGGTTTTTCAATACAGGGTTTCTCTGTGTATCCCTGGCTGTCCTGGAACTCACTCTGTAGACCAGGCTGGCCTCGAACGCAGAAATTCGCCTGCCTCTGCCTCCCAAATGCTGGGATTAAAGGCGTGCACCACCACCGCCCGAGTTGTTTCACACTTTTAAAAAGCATTTCTAAGGGGACTGTGTGGCAGCCATAGAATAAGACCTGAGACCCAGAAGAAATCGGCTCTAGCTTTTCTTTGATGCTGCTCTGGGGAAGAGAAGGACTTTGTGTAACGTTTTCATCCCAAGGTTTGCACGGTTTTCCCGGCACCGAGTCTAGCCGCCCATCGCAAGGCATGCTGTCCTGCCTCCTCTCTCCCCTCTCTATTTATAGCCTCTGGTGCTATCTTAGGGCCTCTGAGGCATTTCCTCCAAATAGCCATTTTCACACAGAATGTCCCAGCGCCTCCCCAGTCCAACCCTTGACATTTTCCCTCCCCTTCCTGGGAGATGCATGCTGTGAACCTGCTCCTCCACGCGTTGGAAGCAGCAGCTGGGTGAGTTGATGGTCCCCTTGGATCTTCCGCCCCCCACCAAAACAAATTGTTCCTGGGCTCAGAGCAGGTATAGTGATATTCTCAGCAAAGTGCCACCTCGACTCACTACCCACCCAAGGTGCAGGTTAGACCCAGAGGGAGGAATAAAACAGCATGTGCCACCTCACTAGGGAGCTCCAGATTCCCTTAATTACAATTTATGAAATTATCCCTTCAAACTCTTCAAACTGACGGAGAAGCAGCGTTATCCTCTGGGGTCTACCAGCTTCTGATGTAACCACTAACGGGGTCACCAGCTTATGATGTAACCACTAACGGGGTCACCAGCTTATGATGTAACCGCTAACTGGGGGTCACCAGCTTATGATGTAACCGCTAACTGGGGGTCACCAGCTTATGATGTAACCGCTAACTGGGGGTCATCACCGTGGGCTGGACATATCTAGGCAGTCTCATCAGCCTCTAGTAAAGCTTATATTTTTACCAGGTTACTGTGTGAAGTGATTAATTCTCTTATTTTTCTCAATATTGACAACTGGGAGATGCACTCAGTCACTGCTATTCATTGAAAGCTGAAAACCTGAGACTCTGGAAAGACAACTTGCCCTAAGCCAGCCAGCGAGTAACAAGGTCACACGTTACAGCCTGGTCTCCCAGATGCTGCGCTGGACTCCCCCAGAGACTTCCTTCTCCTTCACCACCAGTGAAGCCCTGGGTGAGGCCCAGGGGCAGGTGGCCACATCTGGCCTTCAGTTCCAAGTTAGAGATATTAAAGCCCTTGTAGAGCTAGTAGCTGAGTGGTGGGGCCATATAGGATTGGTGAAGCTAAATACGCAAGAGGATTGAAGAAAGTGTCACCGGAGTGGGGGTGCCAAGAGTGACTCTCATGGAGAGGATGGTCGGGCCATGTATCAAAATGCAGTGGAAAGGGGACATGGAAACGTGGAAAGCCAAAACAGCTGGGAGGCGGCTCAATAACCAGAACACTTGCTGCACAAGCCTGAAGACCCGAGTTCAAATCCCTAGTGCCCATGTGGAGTCAGATGTAGTGGTGCTTCTTGGTAATGGGAGGTGAGGACAGAGAATATCCAGAAACTGGAAGGTCAGCTAGCCTGATGTGTGCTACGATGAACAATAGACTGTTTGCCTCACGTTAGGTGGACGGCAATGACTAATACTCGAGGTTGTCTGTCCCCGACCGCCTGTGCTTTGGGGCACATGTACCTGCACTCACACACATCATACACATACGCAGAATGGAGGAACGGGTGAGTCAAGGAGGAGACAGAGGAGGGCATGCGTGAGAAAGGCCAGGAACTTGGCATGCTAGCAATCCAGGCTGAGGGGGAAAGGGGGGGAAGGGCAAGGGAGAGGAGGGAGGGCATGGAGGCAGAAAGGGTTAAAGGCTCAGAAGTCTAGGCGCTATTGTTGATACAAGCGAGCCCATTGCTTTTGCACTGTACTGTGAAAGCTGATTTTTGCTGGGTTTTTAGGAATGCTAGCCAAGGGGAAGTGCGAGTGACAGACAGGAGTAGAACACAGCAGAAGCACCTGCTTGGAGACCAGAAGATGAGGGACAGTTTATAGGGAGACCCCAGTCTGAGCCATCAACAGAGCAAGGGGACCGCAAAGCCAACATGATAAACGGCAAATGTCCCCCCAAGTCCTTCGTATTAGCTGCCTGGCAGCTGCAGCCAACATTCCTGAGAGAAACCCTCAAGCCTCCTCCGGTGGGGCTGCCTTGCAGGGTTCTATCAGCTTCAGCAGCCTTCGCAGCTCATTTCACCCTCGGACCGGAAGCAGAGAAAAACGGGGACCGGAAGCAGGGCCAGCCACCAGTGCCGCACTTCCTCCTACAGGACCAGGTCCCAAAAAAGTGCCGCTAGAGAGGAAGCATTCTACAAAGAGGCTACGCGGACATTGCGTAGGATATTCAAACCTTAGCACCAATGACTTTGTAATATGTGTACTGTGACATACAGAAGCTCCATGGGGTATGGCTTTGCTTTTATCGACATATGACAGCACCTTGTGGCATAGCCCGGCTGGCCTGAGCCTCTTGGGCTTCCTGGAACATCCCCTAGTGTGACCAAGCACGGATGTGTGCACCGCCTCCCCTGACTTCTGCTGAATACCCAGTTCCCAGGACGAACGGAGCAAACCTGAGAGATCAGAGAGGGGTCCGCCTGAGAGAACAGCCAATATATGTCTAACCTAGTTCGGATATACAAGACAAAAGAGTTCTGAAGTGTCGGCTGGACTGGCATGAGATTGGGGTTTGAGGAGCAGGAGAGGCATTGGAAACAAGGAAAAATAAGAAGTGTTAGAATGTCTGACGTTCTGATCTGCAGACTTCACAAGGAGTCTGATGTGACTCGCTGTAAACAGGTAGCGGAATTCTTTTTTCCTGGAATATTCAGAAACCCAGCAACAGGAACAAAGAAAGCAAGTGCTTAGTTTCATCTTAAACTTTATTTAGAAAATTACCAAATGTTTCACTATCCATTTTAAGAGTTGACAGCAATCAGAAAAAAAATCTAGACTATGGAAAACTACAGAAAAATAACTTAGTTCTCTCAACAAATAAACTGCAAACAGAAAGACAGACAGACGAAAGACAGACAGACGAGGGAGGGAGGGAGGAGGGAGGGAGAGGGACTGAACAAGCTCTACCCAGACAAAGTCCCAGCACTGCGGGGAGGTGGTGGGCACAAAGTTCCACCCCTAGTCAAGGAGCTGTTAACGCGATAGTTTGAGCAAAGGGAGCTTTAGCCTTTATTAAGTGTGTGACCCCTGGCAGATTGGTCACACTCCAGTGGGTAAGCACACACCCAGGAGTTTGTGGGCAGTAGCAATTGTACTCAACAGATTAAAAGAAAAAAATAAGGATGCAAAACTGGGGATGTGAGTCTAGGAGGAATTGGGGAGGGAGGTGAGCAAAGTATGAAATTCACAAAGCATTATTAAAAATATTTTTAAATAATGCCTAAAAATAATTTTTAAAAGGGAGTCGGCATGATCTTTGCACACATTTGTAACCCCAGTCAGTGCTCAAGAGGCTGAGGCAGGAGGATGATTATGAGTTTGAGGTCAGCTGGGCTATGTAGTGAAGCCTTGTTTCACAAATAATAATAATAATAATAATAATAATAATAATAATAATAGTAGTAGTAGTAGTAGTAGTAGTAGTAATAGAGAAAATTGACCAATCACAATATATGAGCCTCATTTAGATGCTAATTTCAAAGATCAAATTATCATTTTTTTTACTTATGAGCCACTGGAACTTCGAACATTGAGTTTGTAATATTGAGGAATTGATATTTTAGGAATGATGCTGGCATGTGTGATGCTGAAGCATCTTCATGGGTTTGCAGATAACCTGAACATGCTTCCAAACACGCTACGGGAGAGTGTGAGGGCAGGGACCCAGAGCTGCCAGGAACTGGGCACTCCGGAGCTGAGTGAGGGCCTTGGAAAGAGTCCTTTTGCCAATCTCCGAGCTTTCACACAGGTCTCAGCATTCTGTAATAAACTTTACTGGATTTAAAATTTTAATGAATTCCTATTCAGTGAATAGTGTAAAAATCATAATAGTTTTAATGGACAGCTTAGGAGAAATTTAAAAGGAGAAAACATTTTGAAAGGCGCAAAAAAAATTTTAAGAGACTAAAACTGAGTCAGAAAGGTCTTAAATAAAAATAAAAAAAATAAAAAATAAAAAAAAAAAAAGCAAAGGATGCAGCCACAGAATGAAAGCAAGATTCCAAGACAGACTCGTGACATTATATCACCACCTTGTGGTCTGTTGGTGTATTGCCCGTGAGTACTCATGGGGAAGTTTTTACCTGTAGTTGGCTACATGACTGCCGCATGTCCCAGACACCCTTAGCTCAGAGCAGGGCTGAGCTTCAGTCTTGGGGGGGGGGGTATGGGGAGTCTAATCTGTGGCATACACTCCCTTGAGTCTCCCAATCAGAGTTCATCTCTGCATCTTGTCATGAGTGTCAATATTGACTAATCCTTATGATCCCAAGTTTCTACTTTGTTAGCTCCTAATTAGGCATTTCAGGATTCCATGAACAAACCCTTGCTTGCTTTGAATAAACTTTGAGGACACTTCGGTTTTATCATGCCCCGTTGTCACCACGAGCCTGATTAGCCTTCAGCTTTGTTACCTCCCTGAGATCCCTTTGTACTGAAATTCCAGGGGAAAAATAGCTGCACCGTGCTAGAAGCCTTGTAAGGCAACGATTAGAACTTCTGTGGGTGAAAAGACAGAATGTTGCGAGTCTGGAATCGATTTGTATCGGCCATGAGCTAGCTTTAGCCCCTGAATAGGCATTCACTGCCCACCTCCGTGTTTGACCCAACATCCTTACGATTATCAGGTGAAATCCTTTTAGAACATAAAACAGACCACTAACTTCCAGCAGCCAAAGGCTAAGAATGTCAGTGGATATCATCTGAGATCCATTACAGAGATTTCCTGCTTTTCTGTAAATCACTTACCAAGGGCTGTGGATGCAGCCCAGCAGTCAAGTGCTTCCTTAGCATGGAAGGCTCTGGGACCCACACACACACACACACACACACACACACACACACACACACACCAGCGACTTTCAAGAAGAAAACAAAATGCCATCTCTGACAAATAAACATCTTTAGTGACAATTAACCAGTATGAACCAGATGTGACAGTGCTGTCCCTTAATCCCAGCAGTGCCAGAGATGGAGGCAGCAAGAACAGGAGTTTGAATTTATCCTCAGTTACATACATAGTAAGCTTGAGGGCAGCCTGAATGTGAGACCTGAGGCCCCGACTCAAGAAGTTCATCAAATGGTGCACATTAGGAGCGAAGCTGGAAATGGCCATGTGCACAGAGGTTTAGATGGGAGACTGTGTGTCACAGTCATGGTGTCCAGAGTCAGCACCACAGGGGCTGGGGTGATCCAGAGCAGAACTTAAGCAGCTATCCACCAGGGAAGTCAAAGGTGGGAACACCCAGGGCTTTGTGGCCGAGCGCCTACTCAGGGTGTGCAAAACCCTAAGTTTCTGACCACTCTGGATAAAGAAGTGGGGGAGGGGGGACGGAAGGCAGGGAAGAAATGAAAGAAAAAAGAAGACTGAAAGTTATCCTTTTAAAAAGGAAAAAGTAGGGGCTGGAAAGATGGCTCAGTGATTAGGATGTAATGCCCTTGCAGAAAAGCCAAGTTCTGTTCCCAGTAGCCCTGAGAAGCAGGCAGCTCATGCTCATCAGCTCGTGGAGCATCCCAAGCCCCTGGCTTTCATGTAGCTGTCCAGCAGCCATGGAGAACTGAGTCCACCTGAAAGGGAGGCTGGCAATGAAAAAGGATGGGCGGGCAAGAGAAGAATGAACTCAAGAAAAAAGTTTTCTGATCAAGGCTCAATGTTTAATTTTCAGCTCTGCATTTATATAGGGGAAACCCAAAGACCCCATCCTTTGTTTCAGCTGGACAATGTTGTAAAGCAAGGTCAGCAGGCAGTCTGCTCCTGCAGGAAACTGCAGGTGAGGGACTTCCACCTAGGTCGAAGACTCCACCCTAGGTGGGCTAGGTTGGGGAAGACCCACTGTGGCAAACAATTAAGGTCCGTTTAGCCCGCTCAAGGCTGGGGGAAGGGCACAAACACACTCTCACAAACACACACTAACAAACAAACATACTCATTCACAAACAAATTTAATTTCAAAAAAAAACTTTAAAAAGAAAATGCTGCTATGGAATAACTGTGGCCCATTTCTAGTTTGCGTGTTTATTTCTATTAACTATCACAATACACAGACACACACTAATACACAGATGCTTGTGCACAATAAAAACTTGAAATACACGTGCATGATATTTACAAAGGGCTACAATTTCATCTTTGATTTTTCTATACTCTTATTTTTCTGTAGTGAACAGGTACTGACTTTAATAAAGGAGAAATATGAATATGTTATTAAGAAAGGAGGCTGGGTCCCAGAGGCCATAAAAGAGAATTCAAGAAGCTGGTCTGGGTTTTAAAAGTGCAGCCTCTTAACAGAAAGTCCTATGGAGCTCTACAAAGGTTAAACCAATCGGTCATAAGTGCCTGAGTGTAGTTCTCAGATCAATGTGTATTTGAGGTCAATGTCTGAGAATGGAAACTGCTCAGAGGAGCGAGGTGGGAGGGAAAGGTACTATCCGCACATCTTAGGTGGTGCACCTAACCTTAGCTGCTTTGCTGCTCAGGACACCTGACTGCAGTAACCCCTGCAAAATGCACAGGGAATCCACCTTGCGTGACCCCTCCTGTTGGCACTTCCTGCCTTTTACATAAGCTTAGATTTCAGCAAACAGTTCTACTGATTGGCTACAAGGAAAATTCCTAAGTTAGAAGACTCTCTGGGGGCTGGGGTAGTGACATCATCAGCAAATGGCTTCCTGGGAACTCCAGCTGGGAGCCAGTTTGCCACCTTTCCTGGCCCCTTGCCAGGAAAGCACATTCTGAGAGGATCTGCCTGGCAATAAGCCTATGTGTTTCCGAACACACACACTCTTCACTTAGTTTTCATTTCCTTTCTAGTTTAATTAATTATCTGATACAGGATCTCGGGTACCTCAGACTGAATCAACGTGTAATCAAGAATAAAGGTCTTATTTTATTTCTATTTTTAATTATTTATTCAGCATAGAGGGGGAGGGGATGATGCCTATGTGTCCAACAAAGGGCAACTGTGGAGGCCAGTGCTTTCCTTCTGCCAAGTGGGTACCAGGGATTGAACTCAGATCCTCAGGCTTGGCAGCAAGCACCTTCACCTGCTAGACCGTCTTACAGCCCAACCTTGAAGTACTGACTCAACAAACTCAAGTTTGTTATTATCCTCCTGGCTTCACATGAAAGGTGCTAGAATTACAGACGTGTGTCACAATATCCAATATATTCAGTGTTAGGAACTGAATCCGGGACTTGGTACATGCTAGACAGGCATTCTGCCAACTGAGCTACATCTATAGTATTATATAAATCAGTCTTTAAAATATCATGCTTAGTAAAAGAACAGAGAGAATGAAGTGAATAAAAATAACATGTTAGGCAAACTAAAAAGGAGAGCGAGGAGACGGACAGAGGGCTCAGTTGTTAAAAAGCATGTGCTGCTGTTGCAGAGGATCTACGTGCTGGCCCAGGAACATCTATAACTCAAGTTCTAGAGGAGCCAACGTCCTGTCCTGGCCTCTAGGGACACTGCATGCATGTGGTGTGTATGTGATACACAGACACGCATGTGGTGCGTATGTGATACACAGGCGTGCAGTGTGGTGGGTGTGTGATACACAGGCGTGCAGTGTGGTGGG